>PVIJ01013235.1:0-46013 GCA_004024925.1 Scalopus aquaticus | reverse complement strand
TTTGCTCTTGCCCAGGGGGTCTGGAGACTGTGGGGTTGTTCTAGCTGGGGCTCGAGGAAGCTGGGGTACTTCTCCATGGGTTCCCTGTGGTGTCGCCTGAGGACCACTCCCACAAGCGTCCACCTGGTCCTTTGCGGCTGCCCAGGGCTGGGCCAGAGCAAGCCCCAGGCAGAGAAGTGCAGGTGCCTGCGCAGGAGGTCACCAGCTTCCATGCCATGGAAAGTTCCAGGGAACATGCGCGGAGCACCAGCAGGGCCATGTCGGTGAGCTTGGGAAATGCTGGTTCTTGGCTCTTCAGCCTCTCTCGGCTCCCTGAGGCTTGAGGACAGGCAGGCAGCTTTGTCTTCCTGTTTACGACTTCCCTCTGAGACTATCATTGCTTTAGGCAAATGTATTCATGTGAACAGTCATTTTTCTCCATGTCTGAGCCTGTAATAAATGTCAACCCTCTTTTGGCAATGGCAGCTAATGCCGCAGCCCTACCATTACCGAAATTGAAACTACATATGTTAGGACCCCAGATCGATTTATTTCAAGGGACATCCAAGATCACTGTGGACAGGCAATGAAATCTCTCCACCTCTGTGCCTCTGAGCCTCTTTCTGGAAAATGAAGATGGGATTTTCTACTTGCTTTTCTTTTTCTTCTTAGTCCTTAGATGAAACACATGCAAATAAAATGTCTAGCCTCAATTCCCCTCAAATCTGGCACCCTCTCTAAAACACTTAGTCAAACCAGGTACTTGAGAAACAAAATTAAAGGTTATTGAAGACTGCTCAGTGGAGTCTTTAAGCCGTTTAATAAATAACTGTTACATTTGCTGGGAAGCTCAGGCGTGGGGCGGAGGAAGTGCAGGAGATGTCATCGCAACGCTTCATTTTGCAGGGGAGAAAAATGAGTACCGGAGAGAGAAAGTGACTTTGCCACAGTCATACACTTAGTGGCAGAGCTAAGACCAGAGTTTAAGGCTTTTCACACCCAAGCTAATCATTTTTGATAGAATTTCCTAATAATAAATGTAATAATAATGAAATAAAAAAATGACACTTAGGCTCTTTCAAGCGCTGATATACAGAACTTGCATGGACTCACGTAAGGAAACCTTACACAGAAGACGGGTTAGCGGGGGTCCCTGAGTCAGAATGCTTGGGTTCTATTCCAGCTCCCACATGTATTACTGCTTGACCAGAGTGATCATCCTGTGCCTCCTTTCTCTCTTTGTTACTAACTCCCTTCTCAGTGCAGTT
Organism: Scalopus aquaticus; assembly: GCA_004024925.1. Classification (NCBI taxonomy): domain Eukaryota; kingdom Metazoa; phylum Chordata; class Mammalia; order Eulipotyphla; family Talpidae; genus Scalopus; species Scalopus aquaticus. The sequence continues at coordinate 44,766 of PVIJ01013235.1, read as the reverse complement.
GGAAGGGTGGCATGAGGTTGCACAGGCTTCCTGGATGGTGTCTGGACTGCAGTAAGCACTCGATTAATGTGAGCTACTACAACACCATCTTCACGACTGCTTCACAGAAGGTTCGTCATCCTTAACAGACGGATGGAACAAAATTTATCAAGGTGTCTCAGGAGCAAGTGGAACCTGCACTGCAACCCTAAGGGGTTCTGTCCAAAAGCGCTACCCAGCTGAGTTCCGCCATCTTGGTTCTCTTTCCATTGGCAGATCTTTATGCAATGATAATGTGTATTCATGTGTATGTAATATATGCTACATATATGTGTGATGTGTGTGTGTGTAATTTAACTTCAGTGTGTTACACATCCCATTTGGGAAATCACCTGCCTCTTTTCAGGTGTTTCTGTCACCTTAGGTCTCACAATCCTCTTTGAAGTGCTGGGTCCTATTCTCTTCACATAATCTTCTTCATCAGATTGACCGTAGTGATAGATCAAGCTTGACTGAACTCATTTCCAAAAATATTTCATTGCAATTCCTCAGCTTTCAACATAATTACATGATTCTAACTTAACTGTCCCTAGATTTTTCCCCTTGTCTTTAAAGAGTTCATAATTTAAGAGGGAAAAATTGGGAGCACACACTAATACCTGTAATGAGGCAAATGTCAATTAAATAGATTGAGATATAGACTTGATATATGGACTGTAAAATAGGGCATAATAAAATATAACTTACATGGTGAATTTTAAGGATTAGAGCTACATATCATAGAATATGGTGCTTAGCCTGAACTAAAGTATATAACTTCCATAAGAACCTGGAACAGAGGTAAATTAAGTTGTAGAAAAACATAAAGGATAGAGCATATATGAGCAGAATTATGGAAAAGCGTAAATTGGTCCCTGGGACAACTACACTCAGAGCAATATTTTCAAATATGCTAATAGACTTACTAAGCGAATGAGCCAATCAGAGTGGGCTGAGCATGCCTGGAGATACGGACTAAGAAGAACTGGACGAATTTCGCCAGCAGTGTCCATTCTCTCAGTTGGCGTTGGCAAGGACTACCAAGGAGATGTTATTCCGGTTGTCCTTGACCATGGGACTCATCTCACAGTTCTTGTCCAGGCTTAACAAAGGGCATGGAGGAGACAATGCTCTAATTTAGACAGAGAATTTGAGTGCATGCACGCTGTAGGACAATGATTTATAATGTCACTTGGTAACGGTTTCTGGTTGTGATCTGGGGTCCCCTATTCATTCATTACAGAGAAAGTCTCAACAAGAGATCTGAATTATTGGTCCACATGATGATTATATTTTTCATTTTTAGATCCATAAGATAACACTCTGAGACCACATCACTCATGTTTGTTTATTGCGTCCGTCAGTGTCTCCTCATTGGCACGGTGCTAGTAAATCAACATCTTGGTCCTTAACATGGGGTCAGACCCAGTGAGGATGTCTCCCAGAAGACACGCCATCATCACCAGATTCACATCTGTCTTTACTGATAGATACACTTTTAAGGCAAAACATTATTATTTTGCAAGTTGTACCATTGCTTCTTTGAGGGAAGCAGCTGTCTTTATCAAGTAAATACTTGCTGGTCGCATTGGGGTGAAGTTGGAGGGTTGACAGTACAGTGTGGAAGAAATTAGTCTGTGTGTGAAATAAACAGAAATTTAGGACTGAAGTGGAGATTGGCAAGACAGAATGGAAGACTGGAAAACTGAATGATCCTCATTAATATGGAAGAAACCCAAATCCCTAATTGGCTTTAGTGCCCACTGGGAGTTTTATATTTTATGATACATAAAAAGTTTCTTAGTCTCCTGTTCAAATAGAAGAGTCGCCTGTATGAGGTATGGTGTTGCTGCTGTGAGACTCAAGGGCGGGAGCCACATACTAGGTCTGTTTTCCATGTGCCTGGATAGAGACCCACCGGGTCATCCACACCCTGGGCCAATTCAGAGGAAGCAGAATCTGAGAATCAGGGGCGCTGGATGCAACATGAGTCATTTATTCCCTTAAGAATTCCTAGGATTCTTGAGAAGGGTGATTTCTTCATTGCTTATGAATCTGAAAGCACAGGACATTTCAGTTTCATAGTGAAATGACCGTTTTATTTATTATCACAGACGTTAGTAGGGAGGGGCAATCACAGAACACTTCTTGGATGATGCAGCCGTCAAGTGGGTTTTGAGGCATAAGCTGATCTCTAATAACCAAACGGAAGTTGAATAGGGCATGTTAGAGGTTATCGAGATGTCAAATCGTGCTCCAATAAGAGATGTGGGAAGATGAGCTGAGTAAAAAGGAGGCTCCAGATATTTGTGAAGAAAAATGGGCTTTTTGGTGGTTGTTGAGTTGAGCATTTGAATGGCATATTGGGCTTCTGGAAAGATCTAAGGTATGTAGTCCCCTGTGCTAACAATGTCAGCACTTAACAACTGGGTGTTTTGGGTCATGTCATCTTATGAGAAGTCATTCATAAGATCATCTTAAAACCTGTATAAGTACCCAAGGATGGGTCAGAAAAATGTGGAGATACACACACACACACACACACACACACACACAGGAATACTACTCACCTATGAAAAAGGTTGAATTCCTGCCATTTACAACAACATGGATGGAACTGGAGAGAATAATGTAAGTGAAAAAAGTCAGAAGGAGGAAGAAAAATACAAGCTGGTGTCACTTATATGTGGAATATAGATAGAGAAAAATAACCAAGTGTCAGTCAAAACCAAACCAATAGTAAACTCTTAACATTGTACCACAAAACTGAGATACCACAAAACTGAGATACCACAAAACTGAGGTACCACAAAACTGAGAAAACCAGGGTGGGGGTGAGGGGGTTGGAGGGGACCCAATGGAACATAATGGAGGATTGTTTGGGCACTGGGGTAGGCAGGGTATGAAAGTCTATATTTATAGAGGTTTGAACTATATCCCCAGAGAAAATCAAATATGCAAAACTACTTTACCTCAATAAATACAATTTTGGGGAGGAAATAGCAATAAAAAATAATAGAACTGTGAGTCGCTGAGGCACCACAAAAGCAGAAATCAAAAAGTGCATCTGAAGTCAGAGACAAGGATAACCCCCAGGCCCTCCCTGGGGCTCACTCTAACCGGTGAATAAAAGATGGGCCAGTGCTATGGTCCACGGTTCATGCTCCCCGCTGCCCCTGACTTTGGGCATCCTGGTGGACCGCTCCCTGTGACTGACTACATCCCACCACGCCCACAGGTGGCCCCTGCTTTTCAGCTGCAGGAATTTCTCTGACATCAATGAAGAATACATGAGGCACATACCTGAGGAAGCTCAGAATTCAAGTGAATAAACACGGTGAACTTTTGCTATTAGAAGATGGGAGTTAGGGGGTAGATGCCCCAGCCTTCAAAAAGATCACACTGAAGGTCACTCTAGAAGGTTCCACAGAAGCTTCCCAATCACTGAGCCCCAGTTATCCACCATGGCAGCCTGCTATAAAATGCACCCTCCTCTCCCTGACTTGCTTTTCCCACCCCCTCACTCCTGTTTTCAGGGTTGCCTCCCAAATAAACCCTTTTCCAAGTTCTGTCTACTACGGTATGCGTCAAATAATTTGGGGTGACTGAGTGCCCAGGAGATGCAGGCAGGGAGGAGCTAGAATATTCTGTATCCACACTGAGCCACTGTCCTGAAGAAAAGTGCTGTCTTGGTGAAGGGAAGGGACGTGGGTTTGCAAGGATGCCTGGACCCCTGGGTGAAGACTTGGGAAATTTCAACAACAGAGAACCACTAAGATGCGGAGGCTTCAAGGTAGCACTATACAGTCGAGGTTTTTGTTTTTGTTTTTAATATTAGTAGAATTGAGACTTAAACATAGAAAGACTTGGACTAGTGACAGAGAGAAGAGCAACATTTTAATCAAAACCTCTCCATTTCCCCCCACAAGTTAAGTTTCATAGAACTTTGGTTATTTATACTTACAGGCTTAGGCAAATGGATGTTTTACCATCAATGAAAATAAATCCCTTCCTCAGGCGTCTCGATGGTCTGTGGCATCCTTGTGGTTCTCTTACGACACCACCAATTCTTAATCGACCTCTGACTACCGGACTTCAAATTCTCAGGCTTGATTTGCGGAGCAGGCCTCACAACCTATTCAGATCTCCCTGGCGCTACAGAAGCCTCACCTCTTATTTAGAGGGTTTGCCTCCACCCGGCGGAGCATGTGAGGGGGGGAAATGTTTTATTTTAGAATGGCCAAACAAGATCAATATTTATCACAGAGGCTGCTGACATCCCATTAAGAGAAACTCAAATGCAATTTGGAGAATAGGGCCTGGTGGGTTTGAGAGGGGAACGGGTTTTCCATTGAATGCAGGCGGCAGTTTGAGATGAAATTCAAAATTGAGTGAAATTGGTCCAATCTAAAAATTCAGAAAAGAAATTTAAGTCTCTTTAGAAGATCTCAGTCAAGTTGCAAATCAATAGGAACTGATTTCTTATCTGAGGCATATAATGAAAACCAACTTTTCCCTGACTCCAAAGTCCCTGTGTCATTAGAATTCTTGAGCTTCGGCAGAACCTGCAGACAGAGACAACGAAACACATCGAAAGGCAGAACAAATGTCACTAAAAATTAGTTTGAAGAATTTTTAATGTGTTCCAATTTCCTTGTCCCGTTATTTGAAGTCCCTGTGGGTTATTGTCAGCACACGTGACAGTTGTGCTTTCTCCCTGCACGTCCAATGAAGAAGGATTTACCGGGACCTATTGCAAAATCTGGGGCTACAGCGTCCCCTGCTGGAGAGACCCGTGTGTGTGACCACTGTCGCTGTGGTCTGGGAGTCGCAGCGAAGCCTGAGCTCAGCAGGTTGTAGGAGAAGCTGACTGTGAGTCCCTGGGACAGAGACACAGAGTCCCCCAGGTGGGTCACGACGAGAGGCGGCCAGGAGAGTCACTCTATCTTTGGCTTCCTGCCCCATGCATTCTTGCTCTTGGGGACACAGAAACACACAGAGGTCAAGGTGGCGAAGTGTGAAAGGGGAATCCTTACTCGCCACAACACAACCAGAGACCCTTCAGGCAGGGGAAGCTCACGCTCAAACCTGGGTTCATTCGTGTCTCCTCTCGTCAGTTACTGCTGCTGGGATGGAAAACCCAGAGCAGTCACTTCACTGTCAAAGGCCATTCGTCTCCTCAAGGAGGGGCACTTGGGGAACCCAGGGCTGGACTTAGGTGCTGGCAGCTTCCCCAGCAGTGGCAATAGTTAAACAATGTTAGGCTAGAGGGCTCATTTTGGCCAATGCGCAGCCTCCCTTTTTGCAGTAAGACTTGCTCATCCATACTCTGGTTCTGCCTGAGCCCAGATGACTAAGGCTGGAAGGTGGCATGGCCCTTCTTACACCTGGAAGGGTGAATAGTTTCACGCCCCCTCACGTGCTCATTACCAGGCCACGCCCACCACCCACACAGCGTATCCCTCTACCATAGACCACCCTCATCCCTTCCCAACCTCTCCCTCCCGCCAGTAATTCTACAGATTCCTAGCCTTTGGTTTGGTCCAGTTTTGTCTCTTCCTTTGTTTTATTTTTCTATATTCCACATTGGAGTGAAATCATCTTGTATTTGTCTTTCTCTTGATGGCTTGTTTTCACTCATCCTCTCCAGTTCCATCCCTGTTGTCATAAAAGGCAAGAGTCCATATTGTTTATGGCTGAGTAGTATTCCCTTCCACCCCTTCTTAGCCACTTCTCTGTTGCTGGGCAGTTCGGTTGCTTCCATGATTTGGCTGCTGTAAGTAGTGCTGCAGTGAACACAGGGGACATAGATCCCCTCAAATTGGTGCTAAAAAATAACTTTTAATGATCAAGACGAAAGACTAGCTAACCAATAGAGAGAGGCGCTCACAAAGGGCTAGACAATTAAAGTGAGTTCTTAAAACTCAGAGGAGATAGTGTTGAGAAAGGAAAAACTAGTTATGGGGTTTAATGTTGCCTAGAGGTTCAATCATGAGAAGTTCAAACACGTCTGCTGGATTTGCAGATGAAACATTCCCATACCCATGTGGACCAGAGAACAGTCGTGTGGTTTCTGTGGGAAGAGAAAATAGTCTATGCTGATTTTTCAAGAAATTTTATTTCCTCCACATACATACTGAGTGTTGAAATTGGTTGGCTATTTTACTGAAATTAGAGAAATGATGTAACATTTTTTTCCCATAAGAATTCAGGATCCAGGACTTTCTCAAGAAACATTTTAGCTAGCCAAAGTAAAAGTGTCTTTTATGTATCTTGCTCTATGTGGTCCATTCATCACGTTATCGTACTCCTTTGAAGTAGGTATTAGTATCCTAATTTTACAGATAAGGAAGGGGGAGATGTGAAATTGAGAGAAAATGAGAAATTCACCCATGGCATTTTAATACTGTTTATAGATGGTGTGTTCAGGACTGTACAAGACCAGATGTTTTTCTCACTGTTCTGTTTAGCTGTGGAAGTTACGTTGTCCTGGACAATTAGGCACTCGGGAAGGGAAGACTACGGTGTGTGCGTGTGTGTGTGTGTGTTTGTGTGTATATATGAGTATATGTGTGTGTATGACTCATATATATGAGTTTGGGTCATACACACACACACATATATACTCATATATATATATATATATATATATATATATATATATATATATATATATATATATATATATATATATATATTGGGCTCAGGTGATAAAGTAAACATTTGTGGGATTTTTAAAACGATATTTGTCAGTCATTCACATGTCTATATAACTTTGAGGGTGCATCTTTACACCTTCATAGGTCCACATGCTTTCCTCACCTTCCGTGTCAATGTCTTACCTCTTTCCTTCCTTCAGCCCTGCCTTCCTTCCCTCTGCCCCCTCTGGTAACCAGTAACACTGGTCAACATTGAGATTGTTACTGACTTAAGAAGGCCCTAATCTGTAGTATCTTGGTGTGCTGAACATGAATATAACCCTGAAAGTTTTTTATTAGCTCTCGTTTTGAAGATATTTCATGTAACTCATTTTATATCTTTCACCGTATAAATTTATCCAGTAGGACTGCAACAACATCCTAAATCAGCCTAGAATGATGTCATATTGCATTGCATAGCATAATACCATCATGCACACATCATCCAGAGTTGATTGCATAATTTTCTGATGCAATGCAATACTACTGCCAGGCGGCTGCTGAAGTAAGCTGACGTCAGCAGTGCACTATATAAAGCCTTGTCAGAAAGGTTGAGCATTGAAAATATTTCAGACTTTGTGTGAGACAGTTTAAGCTACTGTTCCATAGAACTGTCATTATTTTATCCATTTAGGCACAATATAGAACAGTCATGCCTTGAAAATGCATTGATAGCGTGGACAATTTCTGCTCTATTTGTGGGGAAGTGACATTTGCCAACCAGAAGAGAAGTATCACTTCTCAAGTGAAGAAGGCTTATCATCTTTACTTCCGATGCAAGGTTGGTGACCAAGACAAGCCTCAGGCCCCACATAGATGCCATGCTACATGTACAACACAGCTTTCACAGGGGTTCAATGGCAAAAGACCATCAATGCTGTTTGCAGTCCCCATGGTGTGGAGAGAGCCAAGCAACCACATAAAAGACTGTTACTTCTGCTTGGTTCCTCCTCTTTCTGGCAGAATAACAAAGCAAAAGAAGTTGAGAAGAGTCTACCCAAACATTCCGTCTGCATGGAGACCAGTTCCACACGGTGAGGGACTTCCTATTCCAGAACCTCCAGCAGAATATTCTCTTGATTCATCTGGTGAGGACAAGGGTGAGCCGACCTGTTCTTCTCCTGTTCCATCAGCATGCAGTGACCCAGATTTTCACTGTGGCGCATCATCAACCCCACACACACTAACACAGGAAAAACTAAATGACCTGGTTCATCTACCACCCCTTCACATCAAACTAGGTTTGATGAAGAATTTCGTGAAAGCCATGGACTGGACCTCGCCAGGTTTCCGATACCTGCATGAAAAATTTCCTCTACTCAGCGAAACAAAGATTAAAGAGGGAGTTTTTGTGGGTCCTCAGATTTGAGAGCTCTTCAGAGATGACCAGTTCAACAACTTGCTGCAGGGTGATGCGAAACAAGCATGGAATGCTTCTCGCCTAGTGTCTACAAACTTTCTTGAGAGTGTCAGGGCAGAAAACTCCAAGGAACTAGTAGAAGACATGCTGATGCAGTATCAGAAACTTGGCTGCAGTATGTCTCTAAAGATCCACTTCCTTCATTCCCATCCGGATTTCTTCCCTGAAAACTGTGGGACGGTTAGTGATGAACATGGCGAATGTTTTCATCAAGATAGTGCATCAATGGAACAAAGATACCAGGGAAAATAGTCCACTACAATGCTGGCTGACTACTGCTGGACACTCCCCAGAGATGCTCCTGCACAGCTGTATGAGACAAACGAAGAAATCTAAGAAGCAGTCCATGACTTGATTTTTTACAGGTATTAACTGTAGGCCTATTACTATTGGCATGCATTTTGTGATGTAAACATCCATTTATTGCAGATTACAAAAAAACTAGAGCCAAAATTAGAATTTGACTGTCATATTTGTGTTGAGCACATACATATTGATAGGAAATGACTAATTTTATTTCAGTAACATGACTTTTGCAAAAATTTGTTGACCAGTGTAATTTTTTTCTCCAAGTCTAAGATTTGTTTTACTGTGCTTTGGCAGTATATTACATGGAGAAATGAAAACATCTGATATTGGTCTTTCACTGCGACTTATTTCACTTAGTATAACCACCTCAAGGTTCGTCTATTTTGATGCATGAAGCACAATTTTATCTTTTTCATAGCTGTATAGTATTCCACCAAATATAGATTGCACAACTTCCTTATCTAGTTGGGCACTTAGGTTTGTTTCAGTTACTTATATGTTCTTTGCCCACCTCTGAAGAACAGGAGTGTCCAAATGTAATGAGAACTATGTTCTGTTTGATTTTCTGTAAATATTAACAGCCCTGGTTTGGGTTTAGCTTCACATACAGCCTCCCAGTGTGGGCCTCTCTCTCCCTTCTGCTGGGGGGTACCCCATGGCCTCCTTTTCTGGACTCCATACATGAGTTCAGTCTTTCCATTGCAGCTTACAGAAACTGAATTCAAACTTAAGCTAAACTTAAATTTAACTCAGGTTAAAGAGGACCATTTCATGAAAAGAAAAAGTCAAGTTATGGACTGAAGTCAGGCACAACCTGAGCGAAATGTTCTGACAAGGTCTTCGAAATTAAGTCTTTTCCTCGCGAGCTCCACTCTTCTTTCACAGAGATTGATTCCTTTCTTAAGTGGACTTTCCCCAAGTGATTCAGAGATGACTCCCGGCAGATCCAGGCTTACGTCCTACCAGCTGAACAACTGGGAGGGGATCAAGACATCACTTTCCTATTAGTTCCAGTCAGTCTGCCAGTACTGCTCGTAAATGTCCTTGTTTTTGTCATCTGTACATCCCCTAGGTCACTGTACCTGAATCAGCCATGCCAGAAATGGAGGAGACAGGCTGGTGCGGGGTGATTATCAAAAGAAAATAAGAGAAAGATTATCTGCTTAAAAGACAAAGCCCTGGTCGTCTTTTCACAGCATTTATCACAATGTATTTTAATTTTCTAGCTCCTTTTTTAGCCAGCACATTACAGTCGCATGTTTTTACCACTTATCCATCCAGCACATACGTACTGGGCATTTATAATTTGACAGGGACTGTATTAAGTCCTCAGGACAAAGAAGGTAAACAGGTTCTCTGACCTCACAGAACTTACAGTCTGTTGTGAAGACAGACATAGCAAAGGATTTTATGAAAAATAAATAAAAGTTCCCTAGGATCTTCTGGAAACTCAGAACAGAGAGCTTTCAATACTCACGGAGGTCAGGAAGGATCTCTCAAGTAAGGATTAGATACAGATATAATTGTACATGCAAATAAGGATTTTTTAATTGTTCATTAAATGAGAAAATAGCCACTAATTTATTATTATTTCTTTTTTTTTAAAGATTTTTTTTTTTATTTATACATACAAGCTGGGGTACAGTCTAGAGTTGTGGGGCGGTGAGAGGGTTCACCAGAGACAGAGCGGGTAGCAGAACAGGCAGATCAGAAATACACTGCTGAGGGGAGCAGCGGGCGAGGCAGGAGAGGTCTGCTGCGCCATGTGGGATTCTCCCCGGCCGGGCGTCGAACTCGTGTCGCCGCTGCCGACAGCTCCACAGCGCAGCGCTTAACCGCTGCACCACCGGGGAGGCCCTATTTTATCATTTCTTAAGGATTTACTTACTTATGCATACAAAAACTGGGGTGTAGGCCAGAGGTGTGGGGGGCAGGTGAGAGGATTCACCAGAGACAGAGTGGGAAGCAGAACAGGCGGATCTACTGAAATCCACTACTGAGGGGCGCAGCAGGGAGACAGGAGAGGTCTGCTGCACCATGTGGGAATCTCCCTGGCCAGGGATTGAACTCGTGCTGCAGTGGCTGCTGATAGGTTCATAGTGCTGAGACCACCAGGGAGGCCCCTGGACACTATTTTAAATGACTATAATAATGTCTCATGATACAGACTATTTCATTTTGCAAAAGACCCACCACCACGTTAACACGCTTGCACACTAAGCATATATGTTGACACCGGCATGTGCGTGTGCATTGCATAGGTAATAATACCCATCTACCTGTTAGCCCGTATCTGTTTGTTTGAAGAGGAATAAAAGAGGAGTCAGACAAGGGTGTCTCCAGCAGGTAGACGCCAGGTCCTGGGTCTTGCTGAGCCTGGAGAAGCAGCAGAGGATCTCTCAAAAGGAATCATGCGGCAAAGCTAACCGTTTGACATACCAGGAGCCTTTGGAGTTTTTTTTTTTAATTTCATAATTTAAAATTTTTATTTATTTATTGTTATGGAGGTGCCACTGTGTGACTTCTGCTAGTGTTCTGACAGTGCAGGTTCCCCCTCGACATGTGGTTACCGTAGCTCTGTGCTCCCCACCCCACCCTCCCTCCTCCCCCTTCGAGGGCTCATTTTAATGTTTGTCTTTAGCTGACAATTTGTTTGGTTTTTCTGTATTCCACATATAAGGGACACCATCCAGCATTTGTCTTTCTCCTTCTGGCTTATTTTGCTTAACATCAGCACTCCCAGCTCCATCCATGTTGCCTGCAAGAGCATGCGTTTATCTTTTTGATGGCTGGGTAATATTCCATCATATTTATCCCACACCTTCTTGATCCACTCATCTGTTGTTGGCTACTGGAAATTGTGCGGCTATTAACATAGGAAAGTTTTAAGTTAGGACTCAACAGCTTTGGCCTTTGGAAAGCTCACTTGGCTGCAGTGTGGACAATGAATCGGGAAAGCGAATGTTAGGAGAGGAAGCAACAAGACCAGCCAGTCTCTCCAAGTGGTCCCCAGAATGGCAGCTGCAAGGTCACTGTGAGTTTTTTCTCTATGAATTATGAGTGACCAAAGAGTAACACACCTGCACATTTGCCTGCCCACTGCCTTTAGCTAGGGCTGTCTCGTCACAGAGAATCTGCAGTTTGCCGGAGCCCACAGCCCTGACTTCTCGTGTAGGGTCGAGGAGACCTGGGCAGTGGATCTTGGCTCATCAGCCTTCTGCGCAGGCGGCAGCCTGAGAGAGCAGAACTTGAACTCCCTCTGCCGCTGATTGGCAGCGTAACCTCTGTCAGTCATGTCCCCACGCCTTTTTGCTCCCTTCCAGCTGTAAAAGGTGGTGCTAACATAATTTCCTGCACTTTATCTCAGCAGGAAAATTGCACTAATCAGGTGAGAAACTGTACAAGTGCTCCCGAAATCATTCATTCATTACGATGGATTTGTGCCCATTATCTGCCAGGAATTGAGCAGCATATTGGGGCTGTGTATCCACATGGGTCACAGTCTCACACTTCCGTGGACAAAGCAAGAGTAATGCAAGATGAAAATAGGGTGTGTCAGTTCTAAAGGTCGGGCAAATGTTGCTGCGGGGTGCCTTGAGCAGACGCCCCGGTCCACACAGGCCATTATGAGGGAAGCATGTGTGCAGGACGGGCTGCGCCAGCCTGCTTTTGAACTTATCACGGCCTTTTTAGTTCTTCCTTGATATGTTCAGCTATTGTTCATGTTATTTTTGAATTGGTATGAAAATACATACTCTGGACTTTATAATTAACTCCATAAAAGAGGACCATTCAGAGTTGGCCTGGGTTATCATAGCCCCTAAAATCGGGGACACTTTTGGGGACAAGTCTTTTTGCTCTGGTCAGATGGTTCTCAGTAAGGGGCAGATTCCTTTCCAGAGAAACCCACAAGGCAGCAGCTGGCATCTCTGATCCTTGCAGAGCTGTCAAATTTTACCCCAAATCTGCCTCCTCTGTGCACACACTATAAATCACTTGGATTTTATTAAGAAGATATTAGGTTATGTAACAAGGTAGCGCCTTCAGGAGGTGAGCTGATCTGCCTCTGCCATGATTAAATGATGTTTTAAAAAATATTCTCAGACCAGCTGGTTCTGTGGTAAAAGCAAATGGATCAAAACATAGGGCAGCGAGCTCTTTTCTTTTACAAGCCAAACCTCGTTTTTATGGTTCTCTCACACTCTAAGGCTCTGAGATATTCTAAACTTGATGTCATCCAAGGTGTAAATGGTGTATCCCGTTTTCAAAGGGAAGTTTTAGTTTGTCTGCTTGCCCCGAAGGAGGAGGACAGGGTATCCCTCTGAGCTATCACAACCAAGGTTTGAGTTCGGTCACCGGCCAGGGAGCTTCCCACAGGGCGCAGCAGACCCCTCCTGTCTCCCCGCTGCTCCCCTCAGCAGCGTATTTCAGTATATCTGCCTGTTCTGCTCCCCACTCATCTCTGGTGAATCCTCCCCCCTCCCCCCACAATGCTGGCCTACACCCCAGCTCTTCTACGCAAAGATAAATAAAATCTAAAAAAAAAAAAAAAGAGAGAAAGGCAAAATATTCCACTTATATGTGAAATATTAAAAAACAAGTCAAACGCATAGAAACCAAGAGTGCCAGAGACTGAGGCCTAGGAAAATAGGGAGAGGTGGCAAAACAACCAGCTTTTAGCTATAAGATGAATAAAGTCTGAAAATCCAATGTACGATGTGGTGACTAAATGTGGTAATTGTGCTGTGTGACAGAAACTTGCTAAGCGTGTAAAATGTACATGCTCTCACCAGAAAAAAAAGGCAAATATGTGAGGTAATAGATGCATTCATAAATTATATGAGGGACCCCTTTCACAATGTGTAGATATATCAAGTCTCCATGAGGTGCACTTTAATCATCTTATAATTCTATATGTCAGTTATACCTCAATAAAGCTGAAATAAAATAAATAAAGCTAGTGGGTTTGGGGCTAAGGGAGAGAGGAAATTTCTGTAGATTAATTTGCTCCTTCATTTTGAAGTACTAAAATGTCAGCCTCGATGATTGTGAAGATGATGATGATTAAAACAATGATGCTCTTATAGGGCACTTTATATAATAAGGCTATGACAGGGACAGAAGTAGGAAGTGCTTCTGTTACACCACCTGCATCTCCAAATCTAGTTTTCTAATTTCTTCCCTCCCTATAAAAAAATCCACTCATCACAGTTCTCGAGATAACTCTGGAAAAAGTGAACTGTTAGGGGGTTGGAGATTCAGGTATTCATTGCTACTGTGATAGTGTGACTTTCATAGAAAGGGGCGGTTCCAGATTCTCGGCCCCTCCAAGGGAGGGTAGAGCTGAGCAGGGAGGAGAAGCTGAAGAAGACTTGAGAGGACTTAGGAAGCTGGAGGGAGAGGACACGCAGGAGGCACCTGGGCAGACATGGGAAGAAGCTGTGCGTGCTTCCTGGCCTTGGACTTGCACCAGGGACTGGAGGGAGGGGGCTAGAAGGAGATACTTAGAAGAGGCGTGGGGGAGAGCCGCGTGGGGGAGAGCCCCGTGGGGAGCTCACAACGGCGGCCTTTATCTTGACTTGTGTTTTGATTTTGCTCCTTTCCTTCCGGACTTGCCTGACCCCTTCTGCCCTTTCCTGTGGGTGCCCACCAGAAGATCTTTTAGACTTGTGGCAATCTTACGGGCCTCAGTGCCCCCACTTTGGACAAAGCCTGCTTGGCTGGGCAGTTACCCATGAGGGGACAGGTAACTTTGGTTGTTTCCCGGGGAAACTATTTTAACTATCGTCTTTCTCTTCTCTCTATTGCACACTAATTCTACTAAAGTTGTTTTCTATTGAAGTTCTTGAGCGCTAAGAGCATGTTTGTCTTTATGCAGCAGAGGGCGGTACCTATTTAGAGTGTGCAGATTTGGGGTTCCTGGGGGGTCCCTTGTTCTTCCCCTAACACCTTTAAAAATATGCTTAGACATCTAAGGGCATCTAGCTTTCAAAATAATAGTTCATTCATCATGGACATATGCTTCTCAAACAGCGTGTTTTATATGACGTGAATTTAGAGAAAGTCACCTCCTACCTATATGTGTCCTGAGTTATAGGTTGTTTGCTTAAATAGTCCAGATTCGAACAGAACTTGCAGGACGAATGATAGCAAAATATGACTTGAAGGAGATATAAGTTAGATCAAGAATCCAATATACAAAAGTCACAGTCGCCACTGAAAACGAAGCTTGGAAAAGTACTGTCTAAACCACAGCAGGATGCTAAACCTAGAACCTTGCAAGCGAGTCCTGTAGGGCCAGGTCCAAGAAGCTCCCCCTTCCTGTTTCCTGTGGGCTTGTAAGACCAAGCATAGCCTTGTAGCATAGTTGGGGGCTAAGTGTATTCTGTGCCTTTGTTACTTTCCTTTGTAGTTTTATCTCCTCAGGGATACACAATCAAACTAATTCATCTAAAGTCTTTGAATTCAACCTGCCTACATTGTTGTTTTAAAAAATGCAAAACAGAAATGCTATTTTCCATGCCTGCCTGGGAGACAATTTGAAGGCCTCGGGGGAACCTGGGTTTCTGATTTCAGTTTCCCCTACCTTCTGTGTTCAGGAGCTCAGCTTTTATTATTTTATTACTAGCCACCCAGGAATGGGGAAAAGATAAAACTATGGCACTCTGGAACTAAGTGACCTAATCTCAACCTTGGAAGGAAAGGAGACCTTGGCAGCAGAGGAGAAAATGCAGCGACAGAAAGAACAAGATGATTATGGCTCAGAATTAAGGCCATTTAGCAAAATCCTCTTATGGCAGAAGCTGAAATGTCAAGGTAGAGAAGGCTGACTTGGCTCTTGCACGCCCAAGGACCACACTCACAGGTCACTGTGTCTGTACCTCCTGGCTGGCCTCCTGCAGGAATCAAGTTAGGGAATGCTAGCCAGGCATTCAAGTTCTAAATACAGTTCTAAACTCGGGGCTTTCTCCGTGAGGACCACTAGCTCTGCCCTTGGGGACACCAAACCCAATGAGTAGCCCCGAGTAAGTCTCATGTAAGTTGTCACTCTGCAGTCACCAGAACAATGAGCAGAGACAGCTTTCTCTTCCCAGGAGATGGAAACACTCCCGCGCTAGACAGGAGTGATCGCAGCATTCACAAATAAAAGGGAAACCCATGAAGGGCGTTCTTGAAACAGACGCATGGAACTTTCTTGCTTGATGCCACCTGTACTATATGTGGGTCCGTGTGAGAATGAAGGCCTTTGAGCTTATCCCTGAATCTCGGGAAGGTGGAGGGAAAGTTCACTTCCACAGACTACAGGCCAATTTCCTCACCTGTTGTCTGGGATGACAGCATCGGTCTCACGGAGTCGGTGAGGATTCGAGAGATAAACTGAGACCCGGAGCAGAGCAGGCAGGGTAAATTTGCACCTCTTCCTTGTATAAATCTTGGCGAAGCACTTACAGTTTTGCCATGTTGCTGGTGATGGTTTCTGAAGAAAAATCTGAGTCTAATAATGGAGTGCAGAGACTGGGATAAAAGACTCCCTGGAGATCAGAAAAACAGGCACATGTTTTATTATTTTTACATCTCTGATGAGATTTTCTTGTGTCAGGGCCTGTGACACTGGAATGAGGTGCTGTTTTCCACAATGTCAAATTTTATGTTCAGTTGCTCCCAACTTTAACTCCTCCCTCTGCAGCCAGAGGCCCCCGCCCCACCCACCCATTCTTGATTTGACTTTTCCTTTTACCTCTTTTTCCTGTGACCCCGGTTGGCTCCTCAGAGTGGCCTCTATATCTCAGTCAGTCCCACACGCTCGTAGCCCTGCTATTTCTCCTTCATCCTGTCAAAAAATCTCAGCTAGGCAATGTTATTATTCTCATTTTTTGAAAGAGAAAACCTGCATTTAAAAGAACACTATGATCCAAGTGGACTTTGGGGGTACTTGGTCTGATTTTGAATTCATGTCCCCTGTTCTCCAGCTGGTGATTTTGAGCAAGTGGCTTGACCTCTCTGGACCTCAGATGCTTCATCTGTAAAATGGGAAAGATATTTGTACTTACCTGAAGGACTATTGTAAAGGCAAAGAGGGTAATGTTTAAGTGCTTATCACAGCCCGGAGCACTAAGGAATGCGATAGTCAATACTGACCATTGTTATCCTTAGTAAAGGTTAAGAAACCCACATCTAGTCAAAAGCAGCATTTTTTGTAAAAAACACCACAGCTTGTCTCCAGGTCTGAAGTTCCTCCCATTGCTCTGTCCCCCCATCAGCTGCTGTGTTACTGTATGACTTGAAGTGAAGGCAGAGTCTTCGGAGGAAATTCTTACAACTTAAAACAGATCAGAAAATTCATTTCAGAAATTTAAAAGTGTCAGAACATTGTACATAGTGTATTCTTCCTATAATTGAATCAAAGACTGGAGATATATATATATAATGGCAACACACACACACACGTGATTTGTCAACCAGATAAAAGTGAACATAAAGTGATTTAACATGAGTATCTGAAATACTGAAAATGGAAGGAAGCACCCTCCCTTGCAAGGCTGATGAACAACTTGCAAGAGAGGAGAACGCATCTGCAGCTCATTAATGTCTTAGCAATACGCTCCCTGCAGTAAAGAGGAACTTATTAGGGCTCCTGTGGCGTGCTGCGGTGATGGGTGAGGCCGGGAAGAGCCTTGTTAGGAGGGAGGACACCGACCGAGGGGCAGAGCAACCTGGCAGGGGTGGCTGCCTGCCTCTCTGTGAGCTTCTGAACGGAAGTCCAAGGTGAGGGGTGCTCCAGCGGCACCCGCAAAGGCAAGTGCTCCTGGGTTTGCCCCTGGGCACTGAGGCTAAAGGAGGGCGTCAGGGTGCTCCTCTGAATTGTTGCCAACAAGAATTTTATGACACCGGAGCAGCTCTATATTCAGCCCCTCTGTCTTATCTTGCTATTCTTCACTGGTTCCCTTTCCTAAATAGTTCAGAGTTTTTTGAATTGTTACTGAAGTGTCACTGTTCCTCCCCTGCCGGGAGGATTGGCAACTCCTTCATTCCCTGCCTTGCTCTACATTTCCCCAAGAACTTAGGAAGTGAAACCAGACTTCCTGGTATCACAGACAGGCCCAATTCACTAGAAATCAGCATTGGACAAGCCTTTCTGTGTCTTCAAAGTGTAACGTGGCATTTTTTTTTTGAAGATTTATCTATTTCTGCATACAAGAATTGGGGTGTAGGCCAGAGATACAGGGAGGTAAGAGGACTCACCAGAGACAGAGTGGGAAGCAGAACAGGCAGATTCACTGAAATCCACTGCTGAGGGGAGCAGCGGGGAGACAGGAGAGGTCTGCTGCTCCATGTGGGAAGCTCCCTGGTCAGGGATCGAACTCGTGCTGCAGTGGCTGCTGATATCTTCACAGTGCTGAGACTTAACCCCTTGCACCACGAGGGAGGCCCTGATGTGGCATTTTTGAGGGATCTCGGCCTCTGTGAGTCTCGTCTCTGGTGAATAGTCTCCCCGAGAGCCCAGTGTTCAGAGGGCCCCCTTTGCCACCTTGTGCTGGACTCCACGTTCCACACACACCAGCATCTATGCAATCGATCAATTGAGAGATGGCGGAATGATCTAACTTATGAATATGCTTGAGTCATACAATGAGTCAGAACATATTTGAAAATTTTCCACGGATTTCGTGGATTGGAACAGGATGGACCCACCAGGCTGGCCACGGCTGGACCACGTGTGGGTGTGCTGTCTGCAGCACCGGGTGTCTCTGTGGCTCTCGAGCTTGAACGCGCTTCGGGGTCACTGAGGGCTCCTCTCTTCTGGTGCAGGAGGTCCGGGGTTGCCCGAGAATTTGCCTTTCAAACAAGTTCCTCCCAGGAGATGTGGGTGCTGCTGGCTCAGGGAGCACATTGTGAGAACCCCCAGGCTTTGATTTGCTGGGGCTCGCCAGCCTGTGGGGGGCAGTGGCCCTAGCTGCAGCCCACTGGCTCAGAAAAGGATGGAGGAAATATCCATCAGAACACTCAGCAGGCCAGAGAGCTGGGAATGGAGGTGTGCAACTGGACAGATGCCCCAGACCCTTCCAAGCCACAAAATTAAAAGCAGATGGCGTCCGTGTAAGGTATTGACAGCCTCCTGAGCGCACTGTATGAGGTGGGAGGCAGGAAGACGCGGCGGTGACCTCTTGATGGGGGTGCCATGGAAGGGAGCAGGAGGAAGGATAAAGAGGTTGAGCTCTGACACCAAACGCCCTGGGTCCAAACTCCGGCTCTTCTAATTTACCCAAGTGGTTTCATTTTTTATAAGTGAGTTAACCTCTCTTGGCCTTATCTGTAAAGTGAGGGCAATTGTAATGACTTCATGGAGATTAAATGAACTGTGTCAGACACCTAACTCGTGGCTATTAAAGAAATAAAGGATTCAAACACTTCTGTTGGTCCTAATGGGAGACTCAGCCAATGAACATCAGAATTCTGGCTTGTACCTAGTAAGCACTTACCTCCAAGCACATCTTACAGTGACCGATGTCATGAATTTAAGAAATTTAAGGAACGAGAGGGAATTACAAACTTGAGATGAGACACAAAGCCTGATCCTCAGTTGTTGGGGAACAGAGAAGAGGCCTGTTTGGACTGGAGCAAAACCTGCCAGCAGTCACCTTTCTCATGAGCCTGGAGAGGATTTAGGAGAATCTCTCCTAACCTAGGATCTAGTCCCAGACTCCAGAATCTGTCATCCCAAAGGTAGCAAAAATTACAATGACAATAAAAATATTTTATTTATTTTTATTTTTTAAAAAGATTTATTTATTTATGCATACAAACTGGGGTGCAGGCCAGAGGCGTGGGATGGTGAGAGGACTCACCAGAGACAGAGTGGGGAGCAGAACAGGCAGATCTACTGAAGTACACTGCTGAGCGGAGCAGTGGGCGAGGCAGGAGAGGTCTGTTGCGCCATGTGGGAATCTCCCCAGCTGGGCACTGAACTCACACCGCAGCTGTCAACAGCTCCACAGCGCTGCGCTTAACCTCTTGTGCCACCAGGGAGGCCCGCCAATAAAAATATTTTTAAAATACATATTGAATTATTCCGATACCTCTATGTGCCAAGCCAGCACAGTGCTGAGTGCATCTGTAGCCACACTGTGTGCTTGTGTTTGTGGTATATGAGCCTGACTTGCCCCCACAGAGCTCTGTAGGACAGGGACTGCGACTGTCCCGGTTTACTTTGGGGGAAACGGAGGCAAAAGCACGGAGGAAAACCCCCACCGGCATCAACTTCAGGTTTCAGCACTGAACAAGCTGAGGGGCGCCAGCGGGGGTCCTCCCGCCCAGTCCGGTCTGGTCCACGGAAGTTCTTGCTTCATCATTTCACCTTCTCAGTCGGCTCCTTATGTGCTGATTCGGTAGATTGGCTCAAAGCCCTCACCTCTTCTCTTCATTGCTGGCGCGTTGCTTGTTCTGAAAGTTTCTGAAAGTGGCCGGGGGCCTTGGTGGGGTGTGGTGTGGCAGCACGTCCGAGGAGCTGCGCACCGGGACGTCTGTCCACAGCGTTGTAATCCAACATGACTTCAATCAGAAGCAATGCACTTTAAAATAAAGTATTCTTGACAAATAACCTGTAAAGACCAACTCGAGGCACCAGGTATGGCTGCGCGTCTTCTCTTGCATACCTGGGCGGGGGGAGACAATGCCAGGGTACCCGTCTTTGCAGGGGGTGCCAGCACTCCTGCCCTGCGGGGGGAATCCCCTCTCTGCGGGGTGATGTGCCAAGTTTCTTTACTGCCCACGAGACAAGAGCCCCCTCACCCACACCGCTGCGAGGACACTTTGCTTCCCCAGACAGGAGTTGACAGTTACACTGTCTTGCCCCAAACCACCTGCTCACATGACCTCTGACCCTGTGTCTCTCTCTGCACTGAGGGCCCCCGGCTCTGCATCTCTCCTTGTCCACTTTCAGAGGTTGTCTCCTCTCTGTCACTCGGATCTGTGAGGGTGAGCGATGTTCCAGTGTAGACCATGAACGCGTGCTTGGATTCGTAACTCAGCCCTGTTGTTCCGAGGAGCCCAAGTCAACAAAGCTGTTTCCTTACCTTAGGGGACTTTAAGAGACAATTAACTTCAAATAAAAATAGACACTTGCTACCGTATCATGCTAGTGAGGTGCTGGAAATTCAAGTTTAAACTGTTCGACACTTACTACGTTTTATGGTTTACAGTTCCTCAGGGATTTTGTTGAATGACAGTAATATTTTGGGGGGCATCTTTTTTGTGGCTGGAGGAGGAAGTTCTCCTGTGTCTAAGGTGTCACCTCCCTAATCTCCGGTGCTTACCTGCATTGAACGTACCTGCTTAAACTGCACCGGAGCAATCTCCGCACAGAACTTTTCTCCACTAGCCTTCGAGCCAAGAGACTCTATTATGTTCGCTGCGGAGTCTCCAGCACCTATTTCAGTGCCTGACACGTAAATGCATCTGGTGTACTTTTCAAATTGAACTCAACTGAAGTGGGATGACGGCCCGTCCAGCAGGTCAGGTTATTTAGTGGAGTCTCGAGGAGGCACCTCCTGAAAGAACAATGGGGGCGAAAGAGGCAGGAGACTAAGCGCGTAAAGAAAGACAGAGTCAGTCTGAGATGCGTCAAGGTCTCGTTTATTAACAAAGAAGCTCAAGCTTATATAGGGGTCTTGGGGAGGGGGAAGGTAAAGGAGAGTTCTTAGAACAAAGTAACTAAGATTCAAGGCTGGTCAGGCAGTAGGCGTGTCAACATTCCATAAAAATGATCTACAGCGCAGGCCATGACGACCTTGCATACCAGTGCTAAACCTGGCGCCAGGACTATCCTGTTCTTATCTCGAGCACAGAGACTGGAACGTATCAGCCCAGCCTTGACCTCCAGGAGCACTCCAGCCCAGCCTCAGGCCCCCAACAGGATGAGAGACATGGGGGGGAGAGTGTCCCTTCGGTGAGGGCGTCCTCAATCCTGCTGGGAAAGTCCCACCAGCTTTGGACTCCAGTGCAGGGGCGTGCCCGCCGCACACTGCTTGGGGCCGGGGCTAGCAAGGCAGTGATACCTGAGAATCTCTCAAACGTCAGTGTAAATTTTCTAGGGTCACCCTAGAGATGTCCCCATTCAGCAGAGGGCCTTTCCTAGGCAGCCTCTCGTTTCTATTCTCACTTCAACAACACAGTACCTCCTGCCCTTCCTCATGCATCTCCATGTGCGGCTTTAAACCATTTAGGCTGGGTCTGGCGTGAAGGAATGAATAGAGGCGAGGTCTGGCTTTCCCAGACCACGGGGCTGTCAGAGGAAGAAGCTGGCATGTCAGCTGGTCAGGCTCAGGCCAGGGGGTGTTGAGGAGGCGCCTTGGTCCGGGCTGCCCTGTGTTTCCTCTTCTGTAGGAGGTGTGATCGCAGAAGACAAACGCGACATTGGAAGGTCCTTAGATGCAAGAGGAGAAAGGATCAGAGAATCGCACCCCAGTGGGAGGGCAGGGAGGAGCTGGCAGAACTCAGATGGGGCCTGTGCCAGCTCAGTCATCGCCGCAGTACCCCCTGCGACCCTAATTTTGGGTTCTCCATGCCGTGTTCCCTTTCATTCCTTTGTTATCAGAGCGTCGCTATCACTTTCATTCCAAACTCCAACTTTCCTGGAACCTTGGTAACTTAGGCACTGTTCTAACATGCAAATTAGCTACCTGGGAGATCATTTTCTCTTCCACTTTTGAAAAATGTATCTCATCCTTTCTTTTTTGTCAAAGACAGTAAATTAAGAACAAACTCAAAGCTGTCAGCTCTGATCCCCTTATTTTTCTTGACCCCCTGATGAGACTAAATTCAAAACCAATTAGCTGTTCCGTGCCTTCCCCCTTTGATGGATGGCTGCGCTCGCTTTCTTCACCCCCCCAGGAGAAAATAAGAAGCAGAGAGCTGAAAGGAGTAAAATAGCATTTGGATCGGGAATCCTCAGGGTCTGCTGCTTTTAGAGATTACCCAGGGCAAGGCTGGAACATTTTTCTCCGGTGGGAAATGGCCTTGGAGAAGGCGTCGTCCTGCTATCTCTTGCGAAGATGAAAAGGCAGCTTCAGAGTCAGGTGCCTTGCTCCAGACACGGGTGCAGGGCTGGAACGGCCACAGCTGAAACAAAAATCTTGGGTTCATCATCCCACTTGCTCCCCGAGACACGGGTTTTCTTTCCCCAGTCTCTGCCTTCTCGGTGGATGCCACGATGAGCTTCTTCGACGTAAGGAAGAGTTTGGTACAGAATCCCAAAGTTGCAGAGATTTATTCTGCGCCCCTGGGGGGTCTGGTTAATGCCAGCTGGTGTTCCTTCTGCTGTGGAAGACTCAGGTTCTCACGGGTATCTCTCCCTGTTCGGGGGAGGGGGCCCCAGGGTGCGTCTGCCGTGGCAATGCTCTGACCTACCATTGTGGCAGCATCACTCTCGGCCTTAGCTCAAGACACTTGCTCTGTGCACGTCTAGATTCCCTTGCTGCTCCTGTTCCATCGGGACTTTTTCCATTGAGTTTCTCCATAGTCCCACCCACACCCCCTAGCCCTGAGTCTGTGGTTGATTGACATTTGTCAACAGCCCCACTTGGAGCGCGCACGATGAGGAATGACTTAGGGGGGATCTTCAGCTCTCCGGGGGCCGAGTCACCATCCACCGATATGTGACTGTTCATCGTGGTTCCCTCAGAAGGTGCCGTATGGGTCCTGGGTGAGGACTTAACTGTCTCGTCACTTCTTGGAGCCACCAAGGACACGTGACTTGGGGCCCATCAGTAGCAGGGATCTCACTTGACCACGGGCCATTCCTGCCATGCTCCCAAGTCTCTGTCACATCTCCATGGAGGACAGTCTGCTGCGCCTGAGGAGGCAGCACTGGGCCGTCGTTTCTGAGGCGGCGACTCTCAAAGGGTAGCAGGCTTCGGCTCCAGGCATCCCAGCCACGATTCAACTTGCTTCTCAGCCATTCCAGACCCTGATTTCCCTAGTTGGACTTCTGTGTGCTAAATCCTCAGACGTGCACTGCAGCCTTCACACCTGTGTCTTGGAGGGTCTGGACTAACACAAACGCTTGCAGTTGTTCTGTGAGCAAACACACTTTCCTCCTGTCTGGATCAGGAGAAGGCAGCTCTGTGTGTATTCGGGGAGCACAGACCTGGTACCGTGTCCAGAACCGAGGACTGACGAGACTCTAGACCCTTACATCAAATCACACGCTGTGCTTTCTTAACACCCAGCCTTGCCCAGTCCCCAGAAAGGAGCAGAACAAGCCCTGGAGATGGTCTGAGAGTAAACTAGATGAAGCTGAAAAGACTCTGTATGAAGATGACAAATCTGGGGGAATGACTCAGAGTGGACACAAACGGAAAGGATGGACATTCAGAGATGCAGCGTGCAGCAGACAGCAGTTCTGAGAGGGCCGGATGGGGGTGAGGGAAAACTGGAAAAAGAATGGCTGTTTTCAAGAAGCTCTTAGAGACTGACATAGCAAATGCAGTCACTGGGGAAATGCGAAGACTGTTCAGAGGCTCTGTCCCAGCGCTCACCCGGCTGCTCCCAGGGGCCAGCAGCAACCCCCACCCCTCGCCCCCACGACCTGCTCGAGGACCATAGTGAAGGCTTGTTTTCTCTCTTGCACATTTCATCTGCCTGGTTCTTGAATCCACATCCTGGAAACGTCTTTATTTTAGGTTTCCTTCTCAAATGCACCTTATGCTGGATTCATCTTACATAGCGGTGATGCAGTTGTTGGGTGCCAGTCTATTCACATGAATATTTGGGTTTCCTTCCATCTTTATTTTCTCCCCAAATGGATTGGCTCAACATCCCGAAACAGAATCAGAACTCCAAATGCCACTGAGACAGTGTGAAATGTCGACCAAGAAGTTTATAGGATGCATCTCCTCTGGTCTTCAAACTCGGCTGGTCATTTTGAGAGGAAACGAGAGATGATGTCACAGAACACCTAGCTAGTCTTAAACTCCAACCTCATGGGGGACCCTAGATAGGAAACGCCCAGCTCTGTCACTCCCCGCGGCCTGCCCCACAGGCACTGGGTGGGCAAGAGGGGGTGCTGCTGCTTCAGGATCCCAGACTTTGTAGGGTCCATCATGGAGCCACAGTGGGTAGCATCTCCCAGCTTCTTCTCAGGGCTCTTCGCCCATCTCCAAGAGGCAGACACTGTTCATTTTCTTCTGAAGTGTGTCAGGCAGAATCTCTGCAACATTCTACCCCAGAAAGAGTTAAAAAGCTGCTGAAAGAAGAGAAGTTTCTTCCCAGGACAGTAATTGAATCACTTCCGAGATCTGAGCCTGTTGTTTTCCTCACAAGCATCCGAAATGTTGGCTTATTGGATTATCGCCTAACTCTCTTCAGTCGACAGGCCCAATCAACCTACATTATGGAGAAATCCTATTTTGAAGGAAAGATCAAACTTTGTTACACCAGTGAAAATGAGCTCTTTCCCTTTTCCCTGGTGCCTGTGTCTGAACAGAATGCCAGGACGTGTCACTATTTTATAAGCCCCCCCAAACTCTGTGGCTGTGCTGGCACTTTTTGTCCTCATAGAACTTCATCTGTCTAGAGAAAGTGCTTCTAGTTTTCCTCCTTAGCTCAACCAGGGCATATTTTGATCCAGATAGCTGGTTCCTATTTTAAGCCTATTCAAATGAGCCCTTCTGGGATAGCACACATTGTTCACATTTGGAGAGAAACTGGTATTCCATCGCCAAGCCACGCATGGGGGGTAAGCGCTATACTGCAGGATCTAGAAGCTCACGGGCATTTGTGAATGTTGTGATCATAATAAGCTGGGGGTGGCTTAAAAGTCAGCAGGTCAGTTTGAAGACCATAAAAATATAAACCTAGGAGCAAATGGGGGTCTGGTATGAGCCACAAAGGTCTGCTGTCTGATGACAAAAGGAAGAGTCTCAACCATAAAGATTGACCAGAGAATTTTGACAGGAAGGGCATTTGTCAGAATTCCCCTAGACATCCCACAATGAAGATAATGCATTCAAAATCCCTGATGGGGAGTCGGTAAGTCCTGTAATTGAATCGCTGGTAAGATGTTGAGACTGTCAGATTTCAGTTTCCTGCTGGAAACATCAGGCTGGATATTATTTGTTAATCTGACTCTTTGTTCAAATCTTCATGTGTTCTAGTAAACTGAGGGCCCTGCATAACACAAACCATATTTGATTCAATCCTTTTCTTCACAGTATGTTGCTCCACAGAAAGAGTGCTCCCTATCAATTCTATGAAGTTTTGAAGAAGGCAGGGCTGGGGAGAGGGGGAAGGAGGACAGTGTTATCAAATAGGACATGACGTGCCATTTTCTAACAGATCTTGAGAATATGCTGGCAGCAATTTATCAAATACTCATGCCACACTTAAATCTTCAGAATCTGGGTAACAAAGAGAAATTTCCTAATTCCTACTCTTGAGTAGTTTACAGTTAGACAGAGGTAATAGAAATTACATGCAAAACCATGGTGGCATATGATTCATTTTAGAGTTGAGGCTTAGCAAGAAAACTCTTTGGCAGGACAAGGAAGGGACCAAAGGCCTTCATCAAGGAAGTGAGACAGCTGTGATGGGGGGACTTCATAGGATTCGCCGGGTGTCAGGCACAGGAGGATGGCTATCAGAAAGTGGGACTTTATCCAAAGCTCAGAGCCTGATTCTTTTTTTTTAAAGATTTATTTATTTATGCATATAAGATTTGGGCTATAGGCCAGAGGTGTGTGTGGTGGGTGAGAGGATTCACCAGATGGAGTAGGGAGGAGAACAGGCAGATCCACTGAAGTACATGGCTGAGGGGAGCAGCGGGGAGACAGGTCTGCTGCGCCCTGTGGGAAGCTCCCCGGCCGGGGATCGAACTCGTGCTGTAGTGGCTGCGGACAGCTTCACAGTGCTGAGACTCAGCCCCTTGTGCCACCAGGGAGGCTCCAACAGAGACTGATTCTTTTGATGAAAGTAACATGCTATGTGGCACATTTTAAATTTTTTCTTATTTCTTCCTCTCCTCCTGCAGGAGAATGCGCCCTTCCAAGGATTACCGCCGGGTACTTGCTGGCTCTCTGCAGAGGATGGAGATGACTGGACAGCACTGCTGACCTCTGGGTGGCCAGTGGAGGAACATGGACATGGCCTTGTCATATCCAAACAGACCCTTTAAGGGCTTTACTATTGTTTTCTTTTCCTTCTCATCAGACTGAGTTAAGGGCTGATTCTTAAAATGGGGGGACAGTGGCGGGTCGGGGGGGCTACTCCAGTAGAGCCACAGCCCCCTGCGATCCTCACATGTAACACAGGAAATGAGTCGCCCTGTGCTGTCTTAGGTCACTGAGCTCTCAGAATGGACCCAGTACAACCTCATGAAGGCTTCCCTAAGCTGTGACCCCAAAGATTAACCCCATGCCTTGCCATGGCTCTGGCCGCTCTGCATGGATATTACACTGAGTCATTTCTGTGAGCATATAAACACCACACACATATGTGCAGCTCTCAAACACATGTGTCTCAGACTTAAAGTACAAACTCAATTTCTTGATTATTTCTGACAGATCTCTCACTGGGATTTCCCATTTATGGGTGTCTACCCTCATGTGTGGCCTGTGCTGTGTGGGTTACACCCTGCATGCATTGTTGCTGTTTTTTATTAATAAACAGCCATGGAGTCAGAAACAGACTACCTTCAAAATTAATTTTAATCCATTTGCCTAAATTCTGATGTTTCTGAGTTGGAGTATACCAACTCTACACCTTATTATATGTCATTAGCTACTTTGTCATAAATTCTTTGTCCATGTATTTGTAGGTTTATTTCCAGGCTTTCAATTCTGCTCTGTTGACTTGTGTGTCTGTTTTTATTGCAATGCTATGCTGTTTTGATAACTATAGCTTCATGTGTAGTTTGAAATGAGGGCACATGAAACTTTCATTTTTGTTTTTTTTCCCCCTCAGTATTGTTATGTTTATTATTCACAATAGCCAGGAAGTGGAAACAACCCAGTGGCCATAGACCTTGGATGGAATACACATACACTGGAATACTACTCAGCTATGAAAAAGGTGAATGCTTGCCATTTGCAACAACATGGACATATCTAAAGGGATATGTAAAATGAAATAAGTAAAATGGGGGAAGATAAATATCACATGATTACCCTCATATATTGAAATCAAAGAAATTTAACCAATGAACAAACAAAGCAAAAACAAACTCAGATTCAGAGAACAAATGGTTGGGTACTGGAAGGGATGGGGCAGGGTGTATGAAATGAGTATGGGAATGAGCTATATGGTGGTGGATGGAGACTAAGCCTTTGCTTCCTATCCTCACCAACATTATTTCTTGACTTTTTGATAATTTTGTTAATAAATGAACATTTAAAATAATATACAAAGTGGCATTTCTATAAATAAAACTCCTTTCTCAAGGTTTCTTGTTGTTGCTGTTATTTATTAGATTACTTACTTTTCTGAACTCTTTAAATTCTGTATTTTTGGTTGTGTGGATCCACTGAAATTTCTGTTTTATTACCTTAGTAGTCAGCTAATAATTGTACAGAGATTTCTGTAAGTGCTTGTATCCAATATGTCTCCCATCCTTGCCAAGGGACTCTGGACACATTGATGAAATGCTTAGACAACTGAGACATTTGTCCTATAATTTACGTCCTACTTATGCAGAACCTCACAGGAACAGAGCTTTTTCGAGAAGCTTGTGCAAGTCCATAGGCATGAACGCAGCCAGCCCAGGTATAACATTCCAGGGACACATCCAAACTTTCCAAGGCCCTACGCACTTCCATTCCTTGGCTTTTCTTTTTAAGCTTTTTAGTTTACTGTTTGCACCGAGTGTTAGCCACTGCCTCAGGAAACTGCCAAGTTAAACAACCTCCTGTAATTGTTTTCGACAGTTCCAGCAAAAAGTTCTGTTTTTCCCACACTGGGTAAGCTCCGAGTCAGGTCAAATCAAGTCACCATTTCATGTGCGGACATTCAGGGAAACAACACACAGGTCAAATAACAGCAACTCTCTGAGAATGGGGTTTGAAGAAAATCTTACCTCTTGCTGCCACCTGTGGCGACCAACAGGTTTGTTTTCACCATTTTGTAATTTGCAACTTGTTGATTTTTAAGGCCCAGACAGAACTGGAGAGCAGTGGAGAGAACTAGGGCAAGTTCGATATCACAGACCTTGCAGTTCTTACCAGGAAAAAGCCATTATTTGAATTCCTGAAAGTTTCTGGTTAATTTCCAGAGTTCTGAAATATCTGCAAGGTCTCACATGTTCTCACTCTACACATTAACCTGGCTACCACGCTCGCTTCTGCCCCAGGCTATTTCAGTATGTCTGAAGACAGTCTTCTGGGATCTCATTGGTGGTAGAGATTACTTTATGGAGAATTACTTTATAGAGAATTATAGATTTTTTTCCTATCCCAGACCGAGTTACATTTACCTCTGTGTTTCTTTTTTCTAAATACATCCTATAGGAATATTGTGTTTATTTGTAAATGAGTCTGCACATCTTATTATCTTTATCTCTGAATGGGTATATATGTCTATAGATATTTCTTTTGTTGTTTCTTCTTAACGTTCACTCAGTTTTTCCGATTATATTTTTGGATTTAGGAGAACTGACCTTGCCAGGGCTTCTCAGCACTGACTGGCACGATTTGACATTTTGGGTCAGATAATTCACTGTTGGGGGTGCTGTTTGTGCCCTGCAAGGTGCTCAGCATCAGCCTTGGCCTTTACGCGCCATGCCCACAGCGTTGCCCAGTTGTGATAGCTAAAATGTGCCCCAGACACTGCCAGATGTACGGAGAGGCACACGATTGCCCCCAGTTGAGAAACTTCGATCTTTACGAAGGTACAGATTGGTTTTTAAGTGCCACATGCAACCCATTCTTATTTGGAGTAAATGTCCCCTATGTTCCTTTTCATCTTAATCGGTTGTTAATTTAAAAAGTTATGGTACTTGACATATTGGCTACCAGAGAGATGCCTGTGATTAGCTCTGAGGCTCATGTAGATTAAGCCCATGGTTCCAGATAACTGTAAATCGACCATTTCTGTGTTTTAGCAAGTACAGAGCGATGGAAGTGCACAGATGTCAGGGCAAGGCATGAAGCAATGGAAGCTGTATGGGCATTGGGACCAAGAGCCTGGTGTGGCTCTCACCACCGTCTATGGGGTATGTGACTTCGTGGACACAATTTAAGCTAAGTCTCAGCTTTAGACTTTCAATGACACGTATGGAGACCCTAATACATTTTAGACAGTATGGTTTTAGCTATTACCATTACTTCCCTTAAACCAAACAAATGGCAACTGGGAGCAGTTCATAAAACCTGAGGGAGAAGTGCAGGGGTAGAAAATACCTATTCTTTGTCCAGCACTCTACTGGGAAATGCATTATTTCTTCCAGGGACATATAGCCAGTGTTCTGTTTACAGATTAAGCTAGAACTGAGTTTTCAAATATGTGCTATTCTAGACCCTGTCATTAAGAAATTCCCTGACAGGGAAAAGAAAGCACAGTGACAATCCCAGGCAGCCTTGCTGTCACCAGTGAACGAGTTAGACCAGCACAAGGGGCAGGATTGATGGCTGGCCTGGTCTCTGTGGTGTCTCCCTCCATAGCCAGAATGGGTGTGACTAAACATGGCTAACCATGGAGCACACTTATATGGAAAATGGTAATTGGTCTGTAATTCCAAAATTTCCATCGGTTTGTCATTTTTCCCCAAATTACTGGAAATTTCCTTTGGGGGGGGGGGGGTGACAACATGTGTTTGTAATGTATCCTTTTACCCAAACTCAAGAAATACCTTGGAGGGAATCACATAGTTTCTGGCTTAATGGCTAAATAGCATAAAATAAGTAAGCAACGAGTTAAAAGGCATTTGCAGCTGCTTGACAAAGTCAGCAAGAGCAAGAGATGAAGGGAAAATAAATATTGGCTGGTTGTTTGCTGGAGCTAACAGCGCCCCTGCAGGACTCAGCTTGATCGTGTAGAAACCTGGTCTTCACGAGGCAGGAAGAATCTATTAATCAGCAAGAATCTTTTACTCTCCCCACAGTCATTTTTAGTCTCTAGAAACATTTCAAAACATTTTATAAGATCACTCCTGTTGATATTTTATCAAAAGTTAGTCTTCCGTGTCAATTCTCAAGTCCAAGAAATTCAAGTTTTGGAAAATTTAAAAAAAATGCTTATATATGTCACCTACTCCATGTTCTACAATTTTTTGATGAAGAGAATGTGATCCAGAGTGACGAAACGATTTGATTTGTTCGAGGCGATTACCGGGATTGTCTTTGAAAGCAAAAGTGAGAACACGTCTCTCCTCACCCAGAGGCCAGCGATCTCTCCACGCCACTCTGCGCTCTCTCCATAGACTTTGTCTTTTATTTTTTTTTTTCCTACTGCATCGTGCCTGGACAAGAAGCAAAGGCAAATACACGTTCAACTCCATTTCAAGAGTTCATCCTGTAATTGTCACACCTGATCTCTGTCCCGGTGCCTGAACCCAATCACTGAGCATAATTTGAATCGACCGAGACTCCGGGGGTCTGAACGCTGCCATTGACCCTCCTCATTGAAACTGCGCCATGGTGAGAGGCAAGGCTGGCCATTGCCACTTTATATTACTGGTTTATCTCGAGTCCCGGAGAATGGAAGTCCCTTCAGGGGGAAAGGGTGATGAATCACATGACAGGGAACAAATGTAGCTTTGATTAATGGCACGTTACACAACAACAAAAAAATAGACCCAACTGCGCAGGGAGATAACTAGAACCGCCAAGCCCAACCTACTGTCTAAGGTGATGTAATTAACTTCGAGCCCCTCTGTAGCGCATGGCTGGTTCCAGTGAGGCTTTTCATTGTGCTGGTAATAATGACAAGGTGGTGGCTTTTTATTTTAAATACTATCCTATTAAGGACCACTTTTCTCCCAGTGCATGGTGCTGATAAAATGTCAAAGACTCAGATATGGCAATTTGAAGTAGCACAATTATAAGCAACTGTTCAGTTTCAACTTTTCCTTTTCTGGAGAAAGACAATGGAAGAAAATACCAAGCATTTGACTAATGATATATGAGCTTCTTCAAATATTTCAGTGCAAGAAGGGCTCGCTGCTTATCCTACTTTTTTTTTTTTTTGGGTTGCTCCAAGAAAAAAGAAAAGGAGTTTTCAGAAAATGGTGTATTGCAGTAACTATGATGAAGAAAGATTTATTTTTGCTTATCGGCCTGATAGAATAACCCGCCCTGTCCATACAAGCACTCGTTTCTTGTTCCTAAGAGAGAAGTAATTGCTTTATCTACCGGAAGGAACAGTTGACTTGCACACTGGTGAAAGTAGTATGGATTCAGGAATTAGTCTGTGCATTTTAAAGACAGTCTCACTGCTGTGAACGTTTTCATTCATTGTGACCATGTCCATGTTCTTTGGTTTTTGAGGTCGGAATAAGAGCTTGTGTCTTAAAATGCTCACCCACCTCTTTGGCTTTCCAAATACTTGTTTGCTGCTTCATTTTGTGTATTTTGGAATTGTTTGGTTATACCCACGGGCTGTACAATGCAGAGAGGACAGAGTCCAAAAGTCAGTCTTAGTTGGAAGAGAGTTCAGGCATCTGGTTGGAGTCTGGTGAAGGAGAGAATTTTGCCCGTCGAGAAATGAGGAAAGTGAAACGAAAAGGCCTGCAGCCGCACACTAGCTATGAAGCCAGATGTGTGGTCTCTCCCCGATCCGCTGCCCTTTCCAGGAGACCACGGCTTTTTAACATGGGATGATGTCCTGCTCAGAGGACATTGGCATTACCTGGAGGCACTTGTTGGCTTTAATGCCATTGGTGTCTAGTAGGTAGACTCCATTGCACTGGGTCCTTCTCCCAGAAAACAGAAGTGTCTGGTCCCAAATGTCAGCATGTCAGGGTTGAGAAATCCCACCTGGATTCAAGTGATAAATCACAGGGGGCAGAGGGAAATCCCCTTGTTTTCCTTGCATGTGAGAACAACTTTGCATCACAGCGATTAAATACGCAAGTTATGAGCCCAGAGTCCTACTTATATACTTCCCATTGATTTACTCTGTGCCTCTCTCTCCTGCCTTCACTCCCAACCACAGACATGTGCTGAGAAGCATGTGCGTGTGACCGGAGAGGAACCCTTGGGGACCAGGCTGCCCCTATCTGCACCGCCCACCGTGCGCCAGCAGACACTTCACCCTGGTGCTCACTTGCACGCTGCAGATATAAGGACAAATATAAATTCTCCCATCTCCCCATAATGCTATGGCTGCAGCATCTACAGGGGTGGTAGCTAAGTGCTATCTGTGCTATTGGCCAAGAATTAAATAGTGCAGTATAAATTAATAATGTAGTGTAATAAAATGTTCTTTATTGCCATTATATTTTCACTCCTTTTATTAATCCTTCTTGGCCTTGCTTTCTCTGTTCTTTTCTTCGTGCCAGCCACCTGGCCCCAAATACCATACTAATTCCTTGCCAAGTCTCAGTTACTTTCTCTCACTTCCTTCTAGCTTATTTTTCTTCATCTCTTTGCTCAGCCCTCGCTCCCTTTTATCTTAATCTTAGGTTCCTATTTTTTGCTGCCTGTTTCATCTCTTCCTCAATTAGCTTCTTTTCTCTCCTTTTCTACTAGATCTTTTCTGCTCTGTTAAAATAAGTGTTATAAAAGAGCAGTTACAAAAGAACAGAGGGAAAAGGAAGAAGGGCAGATGTTGTCAAGTTCAGTACTTTCTTTAGTTCTCGTCTCCAAAATTTCGGACCATATGTGTTTCCAAGGACTGGGCAATGATGCTGACCTGCCAGCTGCCAGCTTGGGGAGGAAGAGAGATGGACAGAAATCAGAGCCACTTGGGGCAGGGGGCATGGGCGAGGCTGGTGGGGAGGTGGTGCCTTTGAGATTCAGCTGAACACACTGTCAAGAGATGCCAGTCAGCCAGTCTTGCCACTGCTGAGCTCCTCACATCCATCCTTCCGAAGGCAGCTCTGCCAAATTTGGTTTTATCTGTTTATCCTCATCTTTTATACCTGGGGGCTCAGGTCTACCTCTGCCACCAGGAGGCATGCACAGAGCTGACGTCATGTCTCTTTGTCTTCACACACGTGTTCTGCTCTGTTAAGAGTCCCTCTCCTGGGTCTCTGCCTAGAACATCTCGGTTCATCCCTAAATATTTAACTAGGAAGTTTACTTCCTTCCTGTCCATCTCGGCTTAGGCACGCAGCCTCCACTGTCTTTCCATTATGAGGTGATCATCTCATTTAACAATCTGGATGAATTTGAACTTATTGTGCCATGTTCTGAACTCTTAGTGTGGGCTGGGATTATGACTGTCACCTTTTAGTTCTGGCATTGATATCATGTCTCTGCTCAATGGACATAAAATAAATAGCAGCTTATAGGGAGAAAATGGATAAAAATAAAATGGGTAGCAATGTACCAAGAAGATGGGCTCCCCGAAGGGGCTGTGTGCTTGGAGCCAAATATGGCCTCCATGGGAAAAGAACGATGTTGGTTTGCTGTAAAAATCTTTGCGTGCCTGAGAAATAACATACCGACTAACTAGGAACTACAGGAAGAAATTTCCTTCATTTCCTATTTTTTTTTTCAATTCCAACACTTGCACATACAATAGATCATGTTGATTAAAATAATTGCCTCCTCTAAGATAATTCCATTATTGGTATTATGAAATATGGTTCTTCTCAAGGGGATGTGAACACAGCTCTGAACTGTGTCACTTCTTCCTTCCCTACCACTGTTCCCAAAACACTTCCTGGAGCTGCCTTTCCTCAACCTTAGAAACTATCAGAGTAAAAAATAAACTATCTGGTTATTTTCAACTGATTAAAAATAGTCCACTAGAGGCAGTCCCACTCAACATAATATCAGGCCATGAATTACTTACCTGATTTAAAAAATTTCTCCTTCTTAAAGCTTAGACCTACTGTGAGCCAGAGCCTGGGGGTGGAGCAAGGCTGAGCACTTTCTCCTCTCTTCTTCGTTCCTTCTCTTCTCCATTTGCTAGCTGCTGTCTGGTCTCTTTCTGTGTAGGAATTGATGAAAGGGGGAAACTCAGGAAAAGAAAATCTCTCATGAGTCTCTCTGGTGGCGCAATGGGTTAAGCGCAGCACTATGAAGCTATTCAGAGCCTCTGCAGCACGAGTTCGATCCCCAGCCAGGGAGCTTCCCACGTGGCGCAGCAGACCTCTCTTGCCTCGCCCGCTAATCCCCTCAGCAGTGTACTTCAGTCAATCTGCCTGTTCTGCTCCCCACTCTGTCTCTGGGGAATCCTCTCATCACCCCACACTGCTGGCCTACACCCCAGCTTGTATGCATAAATACATATATCTTTAAAAAAAAGAAAATCTCTCATGGATTTAAAAGCTTTAATTTGTATGTGGCTAATTCTTTCATGCTATGTTTTACCTGGGGGGTGGGGGTATGTGAAGTACCTATTCATGTCTCAAAATGCCAATTGTTCTTGTTCTAGGGAATGACTCATCTTTTATTTTCTTTTCTTTTTTTTTTTTTTTTTGACTCATCTTTTCAGAAGCTTATAAGCTTCTGAATAAGTCTTGGGCCCTCCTGGCCCTTGCTCTCCCCTACATTGGGGTCCCTTTCCCTCCACACCACTCTCTCTACCGCTCTTCTGCAGAGTCCCTGTCTGGTCCCCTCGGACACGCTTTGCGGCATTCTGTCACCTCAGCTGTCCTCAGTGCAGCCCAGGGCTTCTCGAGGCTGCTGGCAGGAGGTCTTCTCCAAGCAAGTGCGAATGTTACATGGTGCGTTCTCGTCTATCAATGCCTGTAACTCACATCAAGCTTCCCAAGTGGGCCCTTCATCCGAGTAATAAGAACACTTCTCTCTGATCTTCCATGTTGGGGCAAGCTATTGGGCTATGGTAGTCTGGTAATTCGTTGCAAAGAAATCCTACATCTTTGCCGGCGTGCAAAGGGGTGCTTCCCTACCACTGGCTCTGCTCCTCAGTCCTCTAGTGGGATAACCCAGTCAGCACAGATCATAATTTGATTGTGACCTGTGGAGCCCAATTTTTATTTTGTGTGAACTAATGTAGGAGTTCAGTCTGAGCTCCGGTGACACTTCAGAAGGATCACATCACTGTTTTAGGCTTTTAGCTAGACGGAGCCTCATGTGTTAGCAGGGTAGTCAATGACCTAGAGAAAACAGCAATATTTCCTATTAGAGCTAAAAAGGACTGAGTGCCTGTTGGTTCCTGCTCCATGACAAATTTCCCTGAAAGTTAAGACTTAACACAACAGCCATGTATTTGGCTCACAATTCTGTAGATGGGCAATTATAGTCTGGGCTTGGCTGGGTGATTTGTTTCTAGTCTGTTAAACTTACTCTCGCCATTATGTTCAGTGACCAGTGTTTTGGGGGTGCCTCCACTCTGCTCTTTGTGACACTGTCCTCTGGCATACTAGACTGCACTTCCTGACATGGTGGCGACAACAGTGCAAGAGAGAGCAGCAAGAGAGCAGATGCGCACACACCCTAGCGGCAAGGTTGCAAGTCTCACGTCGCCCCTCCCATGACATTCCCTTGCCAAAGCCGGTTGTGGAGGTGACCTGGGTCTTAGGGGAGTAGAAATGGAGTCCTATTCACAATAGGTCCTGGATACAGGAAGAGGAATAATTGCAGGTGTTCTGTAATTGCAGGTGTTTGTGGCACTCTGTCTTTCACAGACTGGGGTGTCTCATCTTGTCTTGGAACCCACAGAGACCGTTACCATTGGATATGAAATCTACTGTCTGGAATCATGAATGGACAAGTCATATAGTTATATATGACATGCAAAGCTCGCTCAAATTATCTCTTATAAGACAAGTTATATATGACATGTAAAGCTCGCTCAAATTATCTCTTAGAAGACAAGTTATATACGACATGTAAAGCTCGCTCAAATTATGTCAGGCCTCACTCAACACAATAGGGAGGTAAAAGCTAAAATGGAGAGCTTAAGTCTAACAGTCTCTAATGTTCTGTAGATGTATGCTTTGTGAGTGTAGTTTTGAAACAGATCTTGAATTTTTTTGTGTGTTTATTATGTGACAACTTCCACATCATTCTCTATAAAATAATATAACTTTAACTTACTTACAATTTTCAAATCATGAGAATTAGTTTCACTTGTGTAGAGAAAATGTTCACCATATAGCAGATATTAACATATGTATGGATTTTAGCCACTAAAATGTGATATGCCTATGCTATATATTTTTTGGTTGCTCTTTTGATCTCAGATTGCTACATCCACAAGTATGTGATTTTTCATCCCTATTTCTCTGACTCCTCTTTGTCTGTATGCATTTTACATGCACCAAATTCTTCCACAAATAATCCACCACCAATAAACCACTTAGTGACAATGTTTCTGTGCTTTAGTTATTGCATTATTAATTGGCAGAAGATTGTAAACATGATTTATGAATTATTTACAAAGTGTGTCTAATGAGAAGGAATAAATTTGAATGTAGGTAATGCAAAAATATGTATGAACTCCAGAATGTGCAAATCACCATTTGGGGACCTCAGTTGGAAATATGCAATGGTAGCACAACCTTTTGCTAGAAGCTGATATCCAGACTTCTCACTCTATTTGCAAAGACTGCAGGATTCAAATCATGATAGAACATTTACAAGTCATACAAGATTCCACATTCCACATTATTTTTCCTATCAAATCAGTAAAGTTTTTTAAAAGTGAGACTACTGAATAGATATAGTGCTATATCATATGGGCGTGTTGATGTTACAAAAGATGGGAAAATAAATGATCATAACCTAGAACTACAGCCAATTTGCTTAAGAATACTCCTGGCATTTTGTTTTGGCTTATGATTCACATATAAAGAGCACCCATCTTTTCTACATAGGTTCTGAACCAACTTAGAAGTAAGGCAAGGGATTTCACAGATGGAGGACAAAACATTCCCTTTCTTCTATCAAAGAGTAGGTGGAAATCATTGCTTATATGTCTAAACAGTTAGACCTCTTAACAGTTGCTAATAATGAGGTCCATAATGAAGCAATCTCATCACAGTGAAGCAGGAAATTTCTAAGGCTGCTGAACAACTTGCCTACAATAATGGTCACAGTCATTATGGCCCCCTTCTGGTGTTCTAAAAGGCTCCTGATAAACTCAAACTGGCAAAGCTACATCATATCCCACGCTGCCAGCTGTTGCTAAAGCACAGAAAGTGTCCACATACAAACTGTATAAACCTTACCATTCCTGCTATTCAGGGCTCAGTTTTTTGGGAGTTATCCTACTGAGCCCATCAGTGTGACAAATAAATTGCTCTCTCTCCACCTCTCTGAGTGTCTCTGGTTTCTCTTAACAATTGCTGCAACAACAGCAGTCGCAGGCAATAGCCAAAGTCTTTCCCTTTAAGACTAGAAGAGAGGAAAAGAATTTCTACCAACCTAGGGTACCACTCTATCAGTCAACACAGCAATGCAGGATGGTAAAGTGGTGTGAGGCAGGGACACTAAGCTGACCCCACAGATCTGCCTTGAAGTAAGTCACGACAGCATGAGATGAGCCTGCAGCAAGGCTAGGGAAAAGACAAGGGCTGCAATGGCCTATGCCTTGTGTAAAACTGAGCCTGGTGTGAATGCAAGCAAGGCAAGAAGGACAGACACCCATGGGCAGAAGAAGGATGAGAGTCTAAAAATTGATATTCAAGAATTGAAACATAAAACATTTGGGACAGACTCACA
The DNA here is from genome assembly GCA_004024925.1 of Scalopus aquaticus. Taxonomy (NCBI): domain Eukaryota; kingdom Metazoa; phylum Chordata; class Mammalia; order Eulipotyphla; family Talpidae; genus Scalopus; species Scalopus aquaticus. The sequence continues at coordinate 6,538 of PVIJ01013235.1, read as the reverse complement.
TGATCAGATTCCCTTGCATTTTGCAACACCTTTAGCATGTAGCTTTGGGGAATGTGATCACTCAGGAAACTGGTTGTGTCTGCTTTTGGGAGATTCTTTAACTTCTATTTTGGAAGGAAGTTAAAGAACATCTCATCTCAGAGATGTTCTATAAAACTCATATATAGTTAGGATTATTAGTACTAAATCAAACCACAAAAGTCTCCGCATCCTATTAATTCAACAGTGGGGATGACAAGAACCTCACAATAAATGGCAACTTTTTAAAAGATTTCTTAATGTGTGTCTTATTTTACCTTTTTAAAAATTATGTTTATGGAGGTGTGTTTGTTCTAGGGCATAGGCTCACACCTCAGATGTCTGTCTCCACACTCACCACAGGAGCTTCAGGGGTGGACGTTCCTAAGTGTATGCTGTGGAGATGAGCGAATGAGAGGTGGAGAGGGGCATAAAGCACCAACAATCCTCCACCACACACATAAAGTGTTGTGAACCAACATAACTTCAATAAACATAACTCAAAAAATAATGTCAAGGAACCACTGGGAAATCTTAAATAGAAAATACCTGGAGAGACTCAGAAGAGCTTTGTGGTTGCTGTGTTGGCATTTTTGCTCTCTCAACTATTACTAATCCTAGTCACCCTATCTCGTTTCTCTTCAGATCTTATAAATCTTTTGTTTTTGTGTGGTTATTTTTATTTAAATGCATTAACTAATCTGGCTGCATTATGTAGATAAAGAACATTCAATTACATTTGCACATCAGGACACCATTCCTTTTTAAGACATTACACTGGATGACGAATATAGATAAACTGATAAGACAAGAAAGATGCTCTCCAGTAGTACACAGATGAAATTAAGAAGAAATACATATGCAGCATTAATCCAGGAGCAGAGAAACAGGCACCTAGTTAAATAAAACGTGTCTCCTTCACTGTCGTAGAGAGTCTGACTTCATTTTTTGATGTATTTGATGTTGACAGCCCACAGCTTTTACATCTCCCCCTCCCACTACCCCTTTAGTCCCTGTTGGGGAAAGCTAATGTGAAGGCCAAGCCATATAGGCCCCTGCCCACACATTAGACCCACCCCTGACCACACTCCCCAACCACAACTAAGTCCCAACCAAGCTCCTTTCCTGATTCTCTCAAGCAATTAAAGAAGCTGCTGTGTGTGTGAGCTTTTCTTCTTGAAGATGTGAGTTCCAAACCTTCTCAAATCCCTTTGTGTGTGGCATCAGTCTCAACTTCTGACCCAAACTTCAAGAGGGAGCCCCTCCCCGCCCCCGGCTTTGTGGGAAAGGACAGAAGGTCTACCCAGGCTCAGAACCAGTTACAATGTGGGCGGGCTGGGAGTCAGCGGGATGAAATCCAAGTGTCAGTTTTGTTAGTGATAAAATGCTGAGTTGGAGGACTTGCTTGGATGTGAGCATATGAAGGAGGTCCTGGTCCCCTGCCCTTGTGTCAGTCAGGATAGGCTGGGTTACCCTCAACTAACAAACCATCCTGAAACACACATCCAGTCATTCAACTCTCCCACAGAAAGTGGGACAACCACTCTTATATCACTAAAGAAAAGCTCATATTTCCTCAGCAACAGAAGGATCCTCACCCAATAGTAGAGAGCAGATCAGAATTATGGAAGACAAAAAGTGAGAGATCAAAAAGGGGCCACAGTGGTTGACAGTAGGTGATTCAGAGGTACAGGACCTCACCTCCTCAGATGCATGTCACCTCCCCCACCTGCCAGCAAGACCCCCACCTTCCTTGGTTCATGTGCCCTCTCTCTTCACTTGTGCTCTCCACCCACCTCCTCCCTCCCTGGTAGCCTTGATTCTACAGATGCATCTCTAGGGTTTGTTGTTGGCTTGGCTTTGTGCAACCCTGTGCTTTGTTTCTCTATATTCCACCTATAAATGAAAAGATAAACCTTTAAAACAGAGCTGCAATTGCTTGAGGACTTCCAAATGAAGGTGAGAGGGCATTTTAGGTCTAAACAACCCCTCAGTCAGACTATTGATACACACACTGGTTGAAAGTTAAGGGCTCCTGGGTACCCTCACTGTTCAGTTGACAGAAAGTAATGAACAAGGACTCTGACTGGGAGAGAGATTCTTGGAAGCAGTTTTGTGGGGGCAAGTGAGTCAGACGATGGCACCCCCGAGCTAATTCACGCTGGTGCTGACTCCTCCATCAACAGAAGCAAAGTGCCACCTTGCAGCCTAGTTTCATGTCTGAGAAACACTCTTGCTTTATGATGTATAAACATCACAGAGAGTGTACTTGGTCTAAACCAAGCTGCCAAAACCAGTCTTCTAAAAATGCTGTTGTAGCTGTTGATGTTGGCAAAACATAGCTCTCTGAACAAAGTTGTCTGTCGTAGAGACTATAGATGGAAATCTTAACTCCCAATTATATAAATATTAAAAGAAGCTAGAAGTTTGTTATTTTTGCATGTAAACAGAGTTATTGAGTTTCCATGAAGAAATCAATTACATGGAGCTTCTGGTCAGTGTGTTTTGATTAACTGCTTGTTTTATAAATTTAATCACATCAAATGCTATTAGCTCATAGAGCTATCACGCTATAATCAGAGCTATTATTCCCCTAAATTCTTCTTCTGTGCAATTTTTGAAAATGAAAATTGACCCAAGCACATCATTTGAAGGTGAGATGGTAGAAGTCCCCAGCACACGTGTACTAAGATGGCCTCATGCGTGGGGTGTCGGGCGAGGGGCAGTTCCCATATTATTCTCTCATCAAATATTCATTAGGAACTTTTCCTTGTGTCACACACTAAGGTCATTTCTATGACACGTAGGAGGCTGCTCTTTCATTACATCTTAGAATATACACGATCCATTCAATTTCCAGTAAACAAGGCTTTATTGAACTCTGAATTTATATATTTATTGGAGGTGTTGACCTCCAATATTTTGACCAAAGGAAGGATTTGTGTGCTCAAATATTTGAACATGCAGACTGGTTTATTCCTCTTTGTAATTTCTGCAGAAAATAAATTCTTTGGCACCAATAGTTAATCAGTGTCTAGTAGTTTAATTATATTAATGGAGAAGTTTTCATAGGGCTTCAGTTTGGATAATTTTGTTAAAGGAATAGAACTGGCTTTCTTCGTAAAATGACAACTGTTTTATATTTTCCACCACAAAGTACTCCAGAGAGAACTGTGACATCTGACTCCAAGGCAGGAGTGAGCAGATGGAGGCATGGGGGCAGAGGCGGCGGGAAGGCTGTCTCTGACACCTGCCTCCCTGGGGCTGGCTCCTGCCCAATCACAGATGAAAGGGAAAGATTTAGGGCTGCATGGTTCTCAAAGGGGATAGACTGCTGATGATTATAACATAAGAATAAATGAGCAGCTCCTGTGAGTAGAACAGCAAACTTCTCCCAGGTCTAGTTCGAGAGTAATATCCAGATGTGCTTCCAAGAACTCGTTCTCAGTGAGCAGAATGTAGGGCACGCTAGCACTCCCAAACCTTGCACTCTCTAAATAGGTTCTGGCATTGGCCACATAAAGACAAAATAGAATCTTACTGTGTAAACCCTTCAATAGAAAAGAACTTTTTTTTTTTTAATATATATTTTTATTGTTATTTATGTCTTTTACATTTTGTATTCCCCTAGGGTAGCCCACCACCAATTCACCCGAATAGAAAAGAACTTAAATACAATTAGCATGCAATGAAGAGAAGAGAAAAGAATACATTTAAAATGGTTTCCCCATGAAACACCCAAAGTTACCCATCCCCTGTAGGTAAACACCCAGCCAAAAAGCTGGCCCAGAGTGGGGCCACTGAGGTCTGAAAACTTGCTACAGCCTAAGAGACCTTCTGGTGGGCACTCTTAGGAAAGGGGCAGAAGGGGCCAGGCAAGTCCGGAAGGAAAGGAGCAAAATCACAACCCAAGTCAAGATAAAGGCTGCCACTGTCAGCCTCCCCACAGGGCTCTCACCACACCTCTTCCAAGTGTCTCCTTCCACGTCTCCCAATCCCCTGGGGCAAGTCCAAGGCCCAGAAGAAAGTAAGAAAGTGAGGCTTTTTCTTCACACGCTTCTCCTCGATGGCCTTCTCAGGTCACCCCCTAGGGTCATTTCTTTCTTTTTTTTTTTTTTTTTAAAGATTTACTTATTTATGCATACAAGCTGGGGTACAGGCCAGGCCAGAGGTGTGGGGCGGCGAGAGGGTTCACCAGAGACAGAGCGGGAGCAGAACAGGCAGATCAGAAACACACTGCTGAGGGGAGCAGCGGGCGAGGCAGGAGAGGTCTGCCGCACCATGTGGGACTCTCCCCGTCCGGGCATCAAACTCACGCTGCCGCTGCTGACAGCTGCACAATGCAGCGCTTAACCACTGCGCCACCAGGGAGGCCCCCTAGGGTCATTTCTAGCTTCCCTGGATCCTTAGCTCCACCCATCACAGGGTAGGGCAGGGGACATGGAAGTTCCCCTTGTTAGACTCCACTATTACACTGTCCTCTGGACCAGCGGCTTCTTTCTGCTCTTTGGATCAATTTTTCTATTTTCTGCATTAGATTCCCCAGAATTTCTAGAAGTCAGGCTAGCAAACTCTTAGTCTTTGGGTTTATCCTGTAGAATTCCAGAAAACCAACCAGACAATCAATAAAATGTAGAACATTTAACCCCCTGAGAATTATTATGTTTGGAAACCAACCTGAATATTCTTAAATGAGAATTGATTAAAAATATAAACATCAACTTATACATTGAGACAACTCTAAAGTACAGAGAATTATTTTATAAAATTAATTTAATTCTGCACACACACACATTATTTTGAAGCTTTCTTTACATCGGATCCATCTTAAAGAATGTTGGGCTGGAAATCACAGGTGATGCACTTTACTTACCCAGGAAGGAGGCAACAGCAGCAATCGGACTCCAAGAAAACCTGGCGCCTAAATACAAGACAAGTGATTTTTAGGCATCTTTATGGGTTTCAAGTTAAGATGAAATACATATGCAAGCTGCGCATGCATCCTTTATGTCATTAGTAAAATTAACATTTCATGCATCTATAAAACATCCTTGAGGAATTGATCCATCCGGGTTCTTGTCAAAGTAAGAAGGTCTGTCCTTCATAGGTGCCAACTAAAATCTTGGGTTATGGACAGCGGGTTTCCTTTTTTTTTTCTTAAAAAAAAAAAAAAAAAGATTTCTCCTAGCTCTGCTAGGAGTCCCTGCTTTAAACAGACTTGGGGGATGGCTAAGTCGGTCATTTCCTACTTGTTAGCAGGTGGTTTTTTTTTTGTTGTTGTTGTTGCTTGTTTTAAAGACTTTCCCATCTTTCTCTCCATTTGTTGTGCCAGCCCACAGTGCCAGCCTGGCACCAATGCAGGTTCCCATGATTTATGCAGACAGGCAAGAACAAGTTTTGGAACCCTTGGGGGCTTTTTATTACCTTTCTTGTGAGGCAGCCAGGTACAGGGCAGGCAAGCGGGGCTGGGGGGGTGGGCAGGAGGCTGGCAGGCCTCCTAGCCCCCAGCAAATCTTCACCTTCTCTGGGCTCTCTGGGGCAGTCTCGGGGTCTTGCTGCTGCCGCTGCTGCCGCGCGCTCTTCCTTCCTCTCGCTCTCCGCGTCTGCCCACACACGCCTGAAACGCCACCCCTATACAGTGTCGCTCCAGGCCCAGGTGCCCCCGCTCACGCACGCTCACTCCGCCATGCTACTCCAGGCTCTTCTTCAGGTGCCCACCATTACCTCTAATGGTGGCAGGGCGAAAAAGCCTGGCCATCTTTTTTTCACTTACTCTGCACCATTCAAGAACAGTTAAAGAGCCGAGGCCGGACAATTGTGATCTGGTCACAAAATTCTGGTTTGGCTTCATCAAGCCTGGACTCTGAAACCACAGGGCAGCACTTCCTGCTTTGCTCCTCAGCTGAATCTGAACATCACCGTGATGTGAAGGAATTAAAATTTAAAGAGTGGCTGCAAATGGGTGTTTGTTCTTCCCTACTAAGCTCCCGATGAGGAAGTGCTGCCGCCTGTTGATTTAATAAATAAATGCAAGTTTGTTGAGTACTTAGCGCTTGTCAGACACGCTGAAAGTAAATGCCACGGGTGGTCTTATTAATCATCCTGCAAGCCTTGAGCACATGAGCAGGGGGCATGGAATGTGGGTTCAAGGAAGCCACACAGGGACCTCATTCCCAATCCCGTGCCAGGTCCTGGGCTCAGATGTCAGGAATGCCTTAGCCCTTTACCTGGGCCTCCTCTCAGTCGTCACCACAGCTCCAAGAGGAGCAAATCTCAGCCCATCATTTTGAGAGAAGACAAAGCATAGACAGCCATGAGGTATCAGCTCCACAGGACGGTGGAATCTTTTTCTTTCTTTTTTTTTAATAAATATATATTTTTATTGTTATTTATATCTCTTACATTTTGCATTCCCCTTGGGTAGCCCACCACCAATTCACCCGTGATCCATCTCCGTGGTTCCTTGTGTCCTTTTCTACTCCATTTTGTACCCTTATCCTCCCCCTCCCCACCCCCCTGC
>PVIJ01013234.1:0-46020 GCA_004024925.1 Scalopus aquaticus | reverse complement strand
TACCACATCTTCTGGATCCAATCATCTATTTTTGGACATCTGGGTTGCTTCCATACCTTTGCTATTGTGAACAGTGCCGCAATGAACATACGGGTGCATGTATCCTTTCAGATTAGTGTTTTTGTATCCTTTGGGTAAATTCCCAAAAGTGGGATTGCTGGGTCGTATGGAAGCTCCATGTTTAGCAGTCTGAGGAATCTCCATACAGCTTTCCATAGTGGTTGGACCAGTTCACATTCCCCCCAGCAGTGTAGAAGAGTTCCTTTTTCTCCACATCCTTTCCAGCATTTGTTGTTGCCTGTATTTTTAATATGTGCCATCCTCACAGGTGTGAGGTGGTATCTCATAGTGGTTTTGATTTGCATTTCCTTGATTATAAGTGATGTTGAGCATTTTTTCATGTATCTGTTGGCCATTTGCTTTTCTTCTTTGGAGAAGGGCCTTTTGAGCTCTTCTGCCAATCATTGAAGTTCTTTTCTCTATTAATTCTTTTTAAATTTTTTAAAAAATAATAATTTCTTTTTTTTTTTAAAGATTTATTTATTTATACATACAAGCTGGGGTACAGGCCAGAGGCGTGGAGCAGCGAGAGGGCTCACCAGAGACAGAGCGGGGAGCAGAACAGGCAGATCAGAAATACACTGCTGAAGAGAGCAGCTGGTGAGGCAGGAGAGGTCTGCCGCACCATGTGGGATTCTCCCCGGCTGGGCATCGAACTTGGATCGCGCGCTGCCGACAGCTCCACAGCGCAGCGCTTAACCACTGCGCCACCAGGGAGGCCCAATTCTTTTTTAATTTTTTAATCTGTAGTTTTTTTAGAATAGGTTCTTTTGCTGTGTCTTCAAGTCTATGGTTGTTTTTTCAATGTTTAATCTGCTGTTAATCCTATTCAATATCATTTCATAACATATATATGTGTATCTGCTGTCTGTCTACCTACCTACCAACCTATCTACCTACCTACCTACCTACCTATCTACCTACCTTTTTCATGTCACACACACACGCGTGCGCGCGCACACACACACATATTGTGTGGATATGTTTTCATTTTTCATAGGTAAATACCTATGGAGAGATGGTTGATGCTATGGTAAGTATATGCCAAAATGTTTTCCATTTTGAATTCCCACCAGCAATGTGAGAGTTCCAATTGTTCTACATTCTTTTAAATTCTAGTCATTCCAGGGAAAGAGGAGTGGTATCTAGTTGTGGTTTTAATTTGCATTTGTGTAATGACTACTGAGATTGATGATCTTTTATGTGCATGTTTGCCACACATATATTTTCTTTGGTGAAATATTTGTTAAACTCTTTCACTCATTTAAAAATCAATATATATATATATATATATATTCATCTTTAGAAGTTAATTTGGCTCTTTTTTATATCTTCCATTTTCCTTCTCATCTGTTCATGGCTTCCATTGCATCCTTAATTATATGGAGTATATTTTAGTAGTGCTTTTAAATCCTTTCTAATAGTTCCATTATTTCTATTATTTATGAGTCAGTTTGTTTCTATGGGTTGAATTTTCCCTTAGTTATGGGTCATATTTTCCTGCTTTTGTCCACATCCCTATAATTTTTAAAATTGGATTCAAGTCCTTAAGAATTTCATGTTCATTAGTGCTGGTTTTGTTGTATTTCACTGAAAAATGATGGATTACTTTGTGTGTGGTTAAGTTATTTGAGTATCATTCACATTGCTTCTAGGCTTTCTTTTAAGCTTTGTTAGGGAAGGTCTAGAGCAGCCTTTACTCTAGTGCTAATTAAGCTTCACTTTGAAAGCACCACCCTTGGAGGACACTGCCCAGCTTCCTGTGTAACATGAGGTCTCTCCATCATGGTGGTTTGTATCTTGAATTCGAAATCTTCCTAACTCTGTGTGAGCTATGGGAATTATTTGACTTATTGCTGTCCAAGGTTTCATTCTACACAAATACAGGTTATTTCTTGCCAAAGTTGTAAGGGAATCTCTGCAGTTCTCTGGAGCTCTCTGTGCAGTCCTACTCTTTCTTCAAATATGAGCCACGGTGGCATCCCTGAGCTCCTGTCTTTGTTTCCTTAACTCAATGACAAAAAGACTACTGGGATCCCCTTCCTGTTTGGCTCTTCCTATCTGTGTTGCATCCTGGGATCTCTCTCCAGGTAGTAACCTGGGGTAATTGTATGGCTCAACTCCTTTGTTTCCTTTCTCGTAAAGATTGCAGGTCTATGCTATCTATTGTCCAATGTCTGAATACCATTGTTTTGTATATTTTGTTGATTTTCAGTTATTTGCAGAGGGAAAACATTCCCCATTGGTGCTAATCCTTTACTGACAGAAGTGACCATCTCAAATGTTTTACAAAGGAAATAATGAATACATTCCTTATAAAAAGGGCAGGTTACACTGGTTAAGTAAAATTCCCTCTAGATGTTGTGTATTTCCCCTCCCCCACTCCATAAAACTACCATAAAACTATAAGGGCAGGTTTATTGTAAAAAGGGAGAGAAGAGTAAAGGACTCTTGCACAGACACAAGCAGGCAGAAAGAGCTGCCCTGAAAGAACAGGTTTGCTAAAGAGAGACCTGCATAGTCACAGGTGGGCAGCCTTGAGGGGAGAGCTGCCTCTGCTGCTTTGCAGAGGTAGAAGGTTGGTGAAGAGAAGCACCTGTGTGGGCACAGGTGCACAGGAGAGCAGCTGCCTACTCTTTGTTAATTCTTTATCTAGAGGCCATTACTACTACAAGTTTGGTGTTTGTTTTTTTTGCCCTGAACTGATTGTATAAACTTGGAAATTTATGTGTATTTACAGGAATATATTGTTTTATGATTTAGGAGAATTTAAACAATTTTGCATAAATGAAACTTTTACAACTTGTTATTTTCACTTAGTGTACATCTTGGATAGATATAATAATTCAAATAGCTTTACATTATTCTTTTATTTTTTATTTTTTTAAAGATTTATTTGTTTATGCATACAAGAACTGAGGAGTAGGCCAGAGGTACAGGGTGGTGAGAGGATTCACCAGAGAGAGAGCGGGGAGCAGAACAGGCAGACCTACCAAAGTATACTGCTGAGGGGAGCAGCAGGTGAGGCAGGAGAGGTCTGCTGTGCCATGTGGGAATCTCCCTGGCAGGGATCAAACTTGTGCTGTAATGGCTGCAGAGAGCTTCATAGGCTGAGACTTAAACCCGTTTCGCCACCAGGGAGGTCCTCTACCTTATTCTTTTAAACAGTTATGTAGTTTGACTATATGTCTATGGACATGTGGATATGTTGTATAACACATAGCATATCCATATGGGTAAATTATAATTTATTTAAGTTTTCTCTTTTTTAGACTTTTTAACTTCTCTGACTGATGGATGTTATGGACTATTGAATACCTTACATTGATTTAAAAAAGTTACTTTTAGGAAGATTGATTAAATATATCCATTTAAATAATAATGATGTTAAAGTCAATACCCTTGAACCCTCCCGATAAGTAATGACATAGAGCACTGCTAATTTTCTAGAATTTTCCTTTGTGCTTTTCTAAAATGACCCCTTCTCTACCCCTCAAACATAAATACTATTCTGCTGTGATAATCATTTCTTTTGTATAATTTGTAATGTTCCTACTAACACATGTATCATGAAATTTCATTGAATTTCCTTTTCATCTTAAACTTAAGAAGAGAAGCAATAGCAGAAGCATGATGATAAATACAGCAGGCACTGGGTCTCATTGTCAGGGAGGCAAAATGAAATGGTGGTGACTGGCAAACTGGATAGTTGTTGCCTAGTCTAATTAATGGTTGCAATTGCTATTAGCCCAGTGGATTGTTGTCATGTTGCATTATATGCCCAGGTTTAATAGACCTTTATATTTTTAAAGAGAGTTCTGGAATCAGAATATGCATGTGAATTTTTCACTTTTAATATATTGGTAACTAACTAAAAGAAAAGAACTATAGAGAAGGGAAAACATAGATGGAGAAATAAGGTTTGTGAATTGTGTTTGCAACTTGTATTTAAACAGTTAATTCTCATGCAGAATTTTTGTATTTGCTATATATTAGAATACAGTCACAAAAGCCAAGACTTAGCTAGTTTAACAGGAAATTGATAAATTATTAATCATATGGTATTTGTTGTTTTAATTAAAAATATATGTTTCCCAGGGTATTTTCTGTATGTGCTGTTTAAACTTATTTCAATTAGTGGATGATTTGGTTCAGAAAGTTGAATCTCAGTTTCTTTTTCAGAAGAAAAGTACAAATTATTAAGAGTAATAGATATGGGGAGAGAATGTTGGTATCAATAGATGGGAACATTTTAATTTAGGTAAGCAAAACTTTAGGTATCTTCAAGCAACATAGCAAGAAAGGTTGTCATTTGCTAAGTGTGAAAAGCTAACCTGACATGACTTTGGGGGGGCAAATATCAAAGCTAACATGAGGGTTATATGTGCATGTTTTCTCTCATCACAGTCCTAAGAAACTAATCTTCAGCTGCATGTTAAATCCTGGCTGTGTAGTAAGGGTAAAACTGCCTCTTCCTTTTCTCCCCAACCCTACCCCCCATCACTCTTCCCTCCCTCTCTCCCTCCCTACCCTCTTTCTCCTCCCTCCCCTTTCTCTATATTTGGAAAAATACCTATAGAAAGAATGAATTCATATGAGATCTCAATCTCTTTGTGTGAAAGTCTTGATTAATAATTGCACAAGACCTATAATACTGAGACTAGGAAGTATTTCATTCTTGGTTCTGTTTTACTAGGGGTGTGTGTGTGTGTGTGTGTGTGTGTGTGTGTGCGTGCGCGCGCGTGCATTTGTGTGTAGAATAGTAAACCCAGAGAGAAGGAAGATTGGAATGTAGTATTTAACCTATTTTTACATTTAAAGTGGTGTTTTCTTTGTAGTCAACATACAGTTGGGTCTTGTTTTTTAAGCTGCTCTGACAATCTGTCTTTTATTTTTAAAAAAGATTTATTTTTGCATACAAGCTGGGGTGCAGGCCAGAGGTGTGGGGAAGTAAGAGGGTTCACCAGAGACAGAGTGGGGAGCAGCACAGGCAGATTGACTGAAATATACTGCTGAGGGGAGTAGTGGGCGAGGCGGGAGAGGTCTGCTGCGCCATGTGGGAATCTCCTCCGCAGGGCCTTGAACTCTCACGCAGACACTGGCAGCTCCACAGCATGGTGCTTAACCCGTTGCGCCACCAGGGAGGCCCCGTACAATCTCTGTCTTTTAACTGATGGACTTAGATCATTCCCATTTAAAGTTATTATTGATATAGTTTGTTTACTATCTATTGTATTCTTAACTTTTCTATTTAGTATGTTTTCTCTGTGTTTCTTTCCCCACCTGTTTTTCTGCCTTCTCTGGTTTTAACTGAACCATTTTATGATTTCCTCTATCTCCTCTTTTTGTATAGCAAGTATACTTCTTGTAATATTTTTATGGTTGCTCTAGAATTTGAAATACACACTTTTAAATATTATAAGTCCACTTTTATATAACACTACCCTACTGTGTAGTGCAGGTATATAATAATAGAATATTTCTAATTCCTGGGATGTAGTCTTTACTTATTCAGTGAAGCAACATGGAACACATTTACATGACTGATATCTTGCTAGTTTCTGAGGGCATGTTGGTGAATAACGCTATCATAGATTGCTCTCATGGGACTTATTCTTCAATGAGGAGATTTAAATGAATGAAATGATCACACAAATACAGGTTCACAAATGATGGCCATTTTTATGAAGACCTAACAAAGAGGGTCATGGGTTATGCTGAGGGTGTGCAGGTAGATTTAGAATCTCCACCTCTGGGGAACCAACCTCATTTCATTGGGTTCATGTTTCTGTAGCTATTGAGCTTCCTGAAGATGGCAAAACAAAACAAAACCCAAACCAAAAACCACCCAAGAAGATTTCTTTGTCAAGGATACTAAGAATATGCATTTCAGAATCAGGTCTTGAGGAGCTGGGGAGGTATAATTTGTCTTTTCTTTTGACATCTTTGTTCCCACTGCTGCCCACCCACACCCCACATTTCCTTTTAGATGAAAACTTGCTCTGGAACTCTTCTTCCTTTTTCCCTATCTCTCCCGTGTTCTCCTCAAAACTATAATAATCCATGATGAAAAGAGAGGGGTAAGGAAAGGCTCTGATGAGAATTAGGAATATCACTTTTAGGTAGTTAATTCATCCTTCACCTACTTTAAGCTTGTTTTAGATAATTTTCAGGATTTTTATAGAACATCTCCAAATTGGTAACTTGACAGAATAATTAGTTGAATGCAGCTGCAGGAACAATACTCTGTTTTGTGTGAGAGTCATAAATATATCCCCAAAAGTAGCAGATATGAATGTTCATGGTTATCTAGGAATGAGAAAAATACCACTCTTATTTTTTTGTAACTCACTTTATTCTCACTTCGAGCTTCTATTTTACGTGATATGGAGAACTGAATGTTGTCACTTTAGGTAAATCACTTTCTTTCATTGTCAAATGTAGAGTTGTTTCTTCTTTATCCCCCTTTTCCCTCCAGCACTGAGGCTTGAGGGAATGAGGTAGTTGACATCCTGGTGCTGATAGGGAAAGTGTATTGGTTTTTATCTCTGTGTCTAATTACCATTCTGCCATCTCTGAGATGTCAGTTATCTCTTCTGACCCTTGGGCACGTCTTCCCCCCCACCCCCCCACACACTCTGACATGTATTCAATACAAGATGGTCCCATCTTAGATTCTGGTGTTTGTGCTCTTTTCACAGTATGCCCATGGATTAAGTTTACCTTTGGTTTCCATCATGTCAGTCATGCATTCTCCAGACGGAAAGAGAGTGATAGAATGCCAGAGATTAGGAGAGTTCAGGGGAACTCAAATCAACTACTACTTCACAGTGTTATATTCACAGTAACTTTGTGCTCAACTCCAATGATCAATTGAGTTTTTTGAAAAAGACTTAGACTTTATGGTTCAGGGAGATCTGTGTTGAAATAACTTCTTTTTTAAAACTTTGGTAAATTATCTATCTTCCTATAAAGTGGGTGCAATAAAACCTACTTTTGTAAATGATTGTAAGTTTAAAAGGGATGCTATTTTTAAAGTAATGGTATACTTCCTTAGTGGACCTGAGTTCAGCTTCTACACTGTAACAATTACCTGTATAATCAAGTGATTTCTTCTCTCAGGTTTTGAATTTTTTCCTTGGTAAAAGCAAGCCTATGATAGAGGAAGAGTGAGGGATGATAACAAAGAGAGAGAGGATTTAAATCACGCAGCATTTGAGACTCCATTCCTAAAGTTTTACAGTGTTGAGTAAGGTCAGTAGAGGACAAAGGAAGTCCACTTTGTTAAGAGAATTAGCTAGTTCCCTTGCACGTAGAGCCAGGTTTACTGTACACTAGTGTGTGTCTCCCTGGCCCTGGGGATTTCAGCGAAAGCCTTGTTGATGGTCTGGGGCCATTGAGTTCCCTGGCTGTAGCTGTGCACCCACAGCTTTGGGAAGACAGGAAACTATGGCACTGCAGATGGAAAAAACAAAGGTGTTATTTTTCAGAAGCTCCCAGTCAATTTCTCTCCTCACTTCCTTCTTCGAACAGACCTTCACAGGCACCAGGTTAAGGCTTTATTGCCACGCAGCTGACATTGTGGTGAAGTTTCCCCAAGTCTACTCTATAATTCTTGTGTAACTGGTACCAATGCTTCCTGAGAAACTATCGATAACTTCACACAATGGCTATGCTGAGCAGGGAAACTTCCTTAGTAATGGTTACCTTCGCTGGGCGAAACAGCCAGGCAGTGCTGGTGTGAAATTGGCTTCTGATGTTGCTGGATCTTTGATCTTGGGGAAGCTTCTTAACCTCTCTGATACTCATTTTCTTCATTTGTGAAATGGTGATATTGAGCACCATGAAAGTACAATGTACACAGATAGCTGTGGCAAGGATCAAGTGCGATAATGCAAAGGACTTGGTAAACACTCAACGTGAGGGTATTACTATTCTTGTTAAGGATAAGGTTGCCATGGTGACAAATGCAGCTTTGTGAGTTTAGGTGGTCTCAGGAGCAGGGCCAGTTTATAGGACTCTACCCGCCTCACTGCAGCCTGAGGCTTGTTTACTTCTAGGCTGTACTACTAGGACACACCTCTGCCTTCTCTTCCTCCCAAGTCACAGGGCTTACTCATGCTTCCTTGGTTATCTGAATTATTTCTTATAATCAGAATTATCCATGAAAAAAAGCATACTTTAAAATTGTCTGGCTCACTGTTTTCCTCACCAGGGATTTAAACCTAGCATCCATGGGCCACTAAAGACTTTTAAGCTCCATGAATGGTCAGCAAAAATTTGATATGAAATACCATTTTTTTTTTTTGCAGAAAGATCAGTATTTTCCACAGCTTTTCAACAGCAGTGTGTTTCAGAAAAGGCTGAAGATCTCTGTTTTTGAAGGCATACTCATGATAAAAGGGAATACTCTATATTAAAAATCATGCTTTGCAGAGGCGAGTAGAACTTCAAGCACATTGTTTTGTTTAGACCCAGAAACTAGGGCATGAGGTGGCTGCTTGCTGACCAATCTGTCTGTGGTTGGTCTGTGTCCTTTAGAGTTATTCTTTCATTCAGGAACAATCGAGGTTGACCATGTAGTAAATTCAGATTATTCAGTTGTGACCTCCTTGGATAGCATAGACAGGGCAGGGAAAGGCAATTATTTCATAGCTGTAGAACTTGAAGGAACTTTGAACATTTCTCTAAATGACCCAAGGAAAGCCTGGAAGGTCAGTGATAAAACTATGATTGGTGTTTGACTCTTCCCCAACTCCTTTCCTGAGCAAACCTGGTAATTATTAGCTCTTGTTGTCAGATAGATCATAAGTAGGTAGATACTCAGGTAAATGCCCAGAATGATTTGGGGACAATATAGGGGAACTGTTTTGGTCTTGAGATAGCAGGTGTGCTGGAATCTGTTTTTAATAAATGCAATTGAAACTGCTGGAATTTAGAATATGTCTGGTTTTCCCTATGCTTCCTAACCTGGTTAAACATTTAACAATTCTAAGATAAAATAAATTCCATTTTTTACAACTATAAAAACAACTTGGAAACAGATAATACCTCGGAAATACAAGAAAAGATGAGAGAAAAATCACACATAAATTGATAATGGGTAACCCCTATTATTCATGGAATGTTAACTTTTGATTTTTTTCTTTGTGTGTCTTTATTATAGATTTAGGAGTATATTGTATCACTTGCATTGTATCCTGCTTTGTAAATTGATCCTTATTTCATGAAATGTCTTCTATGCCATTAAAAATAACTCTAAAAAACATCAAATTCAATGGTCAGTGATATACATCCACTATAGGTACCCTGGGCCCAACTTCTACTTGACCCCATGGATGGACAGGTATGTCCACGGATATTCGAAATAGTGTGGTGATGAATATATCTACACATAAATCTTTATTCACACCTCTTATTACTTCCTTGGGGTAGATAACTGGAAACTGAGCTACTTGGGCAAGAGGCATGACCTTTTCCAAATCTCATGATACCTACTGTCAAATTCAGAGACACTAAATGTGAAGAAAAGGTCAATGGAAAAGGCTCCCCTCAAAATTCTTTTATTAGGCCCATTTACTGAACTTGCTGACCCAAACCAGATTTTAATAACTTTAACACATTTGAAACTTGATAATTACTAAAAAGGACCCTATGTTAGATGCTCTGTGGTGACTTCCTGTTCATGCAGAGAGTAATTACTGGGCACTTATGCTGCTCTGGATACTGAGGGTAGTTGAAGATAAGCAGGTAGTAGAGGGAAAAATAACCCCCCGGATGCTGATGTGTTTGATGATGCTGACTCATGGGGACTTTGGCTTTTAGGCATCCGCTATATCTAAAGTTAGGTTTCAGAGGCTGTTAGGGTGAATTATTGTATTTATTTACACAGTTTATTTTGGTGAGTATTTTTCCTGAACTCCCTCAATTTTGAAGATGCTATATAACTCTTATATATAATTTTCCCTACTGAAGGAGTGCTTTCTGGGACAGTATTTAGCTTACTAAGTGGAAATATTTAGTTTAGTTAAGAGGTATTTTTATACACACACACACACACACACACACACACACACACACACACACACACTCCACTTTTCCAGGAGGAAAAGCTGCCCAATTATGTCTCAATCTGCTTAAGGGCACAGATGTTCTAGAAGGGAGAATGTTACACTACTGAGTGCAATAACTAAGCCTCTCGTATTCATCTTTGATCCCGATGGTAAGTCAAGAAGCATCTAATAAATAGTCCTTTCTCCTCTTATGTGTCCTACTGCCCCTTCCCATTTCCTTTCTTTTCCCATCTAAAGACACATCTATCACTTGGATGGAAAGGGAACAATTATCCACGTGAATGTGACAACAATAATTGTAGCAGTAGAAACATCTATACCATGATAACTGTTGAAGTATAAGCTATACTTCTTTCCAATAACACCAGTCACAATCTACATTTAATAAGGTTTATGTCTTCTTACTGAGGCTAAGAACACCAGGGAGAAAACAAAGATCAGCCTGAAACAGCATTTTCAGAAGTGATTGAATCTACTTAGCATGGAAGCTCAGGGCAATGGGCAAGCAAATGGTGTTCTGGTGAAATCAGCCTCCTTTCTTGAGGTTAGACATCTGGTCCTAATGTTAAACCCAATGTCTGTCGAAGAGAGGTATACAGGCTTTAATTTTTTAAAAGTTTGCTTATCTAAGGAGAACGTAGACGGGTGTCTTTAATTTATCTTTCGGTGTATCCATTTGTTAGAGTCCCAGCTTCACTGAATATTTAGAATGCTTTTGCTCTAAAAGCAGAAACTTGTTTGAATAAGGACTAATTTTTCAACATGTACACAAATATTTGAATAACTGGTGGAAATAATAAATTGCCAGCATAAAGTGATTTCATTGCTCTTAAAAGCGAAAAGCACCCTTAGGAATTTCACGGAAATGACTCCATCTTCCTATTGCCCCCTTGGTAGCCATTTGATCTTACTCTGGGTTGGACTGGGGTGCAAGTTTGTTTTTAATAAGTAAGCACCTACATATTTTCTCTGGGAAAACAAATGGAGGAGTGGGTTTTTGGGGAAAACAACCAAGATCTCTTAAGAGCAACAATCATATCCTTGATGTCCTGCCTAATTTTATAGTTCTTGTCTTCAAACAAAATTTGCTGTAGGAACTGCCTTGAAAGACTTTGTTGTTCTTTCTGAGTTGTTTAATGAGTGCTCATTATTTCAACCATTTGCACTTTCCTGTTTCTCAGATTCCAACTGCGAATCCAGTTATGGTTTGTGGGTCCAGTTGGACAACAATCTAACTGGGAATTCAGATTTTGAGCCACGCTAGTTTTGGGAGGAGAACTGTCAGTGGATCTGGAATGGCATTAAGTGCTGGGGTCAGGCTGTCTTACCTAATCTAGGTCATACCACCTTGGGGTTCTAGGACTTACATAACCACTGGTTGCTTAAGAAATCTGCCTCAGCTCCTCGTTTTCTTGTCTGAATGTGTACTTCACAGAGCAGGGTTAAACAGTTGGGATTCAATGAGATAAAGCTTGTGAAGTGCTAGGTATAAGCAATCTCTAAATACATGTTCACTGACACTGTTACATGAAAAAGGCAAAATGATAACCTTGTTTCAGTATAGGTAGAGTAGCACTCAGTAGACGGTACCAATACATTTGCAATCCAGGTGTGGATTTTTCTCTAACCTTCCACACATGCAAACCACTCCTTACACACATTACTAAGTTTTCTTTTTCTGGTGCACAGAAATTTTCACTATGATGCCTCTAAAGTAGGTTAAGAAGTTTATATTCTCTTTTAAGATGTTTCCCTTTTATTTGCCCAGTGATAATCATTTCCTGTACTCTATCTATGATGTCATATTCAAAATATGTTAGCACCTGGTCTTTCTGGCATCATGCCAACATCACTAACCCAGAATTTCAGAAATCAAAACATGGATTTTGTGAAATCATGCTGAAAATGGGATGTGAGGGTGTCATATCAGTATAGCATCTAAAAACCACTGACCACCTTAGCATTTTGGTTCTCTTGCATTTTCTGACATTGATTCTTTTTGACTGGCACACAAACCTATCAAGTTTCTTTACCTGGTGTGTCTGGACCTGTTTCGCCACTGGGTTTCATGAATCTTTTCTGTGCATGGAGTTCAATATAAACTTTTGCTTCTTTGGGGACTTTGTTTTTCCCTAGAAGACCGTCTTTGGCTTTTACTCAATGCGCAAAGTGGTCTTTGACCTAAGAAAGGTTCAAAATCTTTGTTTTATAGAACTTTTTCTCTACTCTTGGCATACTGGCATGCCTGTTGTGGTCTGCACTAATAAGCTTGTTCCTCTGGCCCCCAAATCTTTTCTTATGATATTTAACATATCCAATTTCCTGAAACTCTCTTCCGTACTACCACATCAGCATTTTACACCATCATTTGTTCTGTTGTCACCTCCACAATTTGTGGTATATCCTCATATTTGCAATTATTTAGTACTTTCAAGTTGACTATTTACTTAAAAAATATTTTCAGAGGAAACTAGTAGGTAGGTAATAAAGCACAGATGAATAGGAAAGTTGTAAAAGTTTGTGACCACTGATATCTAATACTTGTAACAGGGCAGAAATAGCAGCCCAAGGCAGGTGATTTCAGAGGAGGGGGAGAGAGGTGAAACTCAGGCTGGTCATCCCTGAACCAGTGGCTGATAGCAAGAGTCATCAGGAAAACAATGGAAACTGGGATGGACAGCCATGTATGTAGAGTGTGGCCATTCTTTTAGAAAGGTGTAGTGCTTATGTGGGAGGGAAGAACAAACATGGGAAGGAGCTGGAAAGAGGGTGTGGTGGGATGTTGTTTCTGATACTACATAGGGTCTAGGGTGGAAATGATGGATAGCATGAAACTGTCAATGAGAAAGGAGTTTTGGAAACTGAAAAATAGATGGAGGCTGAAGAGGGTAAGTGGGGATGGGTGAATGTGGATGCTGGAGGTTAAGCATAAAAGGCTGCATTCTATAGAGGAGAATGTGGAGAGGGACTACAAAATAACCCCAAAGGGGGATTTGTGAGTCTGGGAGGGAAACTCTGAAATGGTGAGAGGCAGCACGTGTGTGTGTGTGTGTGTGAGAGAGAGAGAGACAGAGAGAGAGACAGAGAGAGAGACAGAGAGAGATGGGGTATGAATGCGAAGAGTGATAAATGGAGACTATTTTCTTAATATGGCAAACTACTGCCTTAAGTCTGGCAAAGAAATCTGAAGTGCTAATCTCAATATTGGCGGAGAGACAAACATCCTACAACCATTGCTTGAAAATGACATGGTTTTGGTGAGATGGTGAAGAAATGTTTAGCTACCCCACACTTTAGGAGGTAGGCACAGTGGTTCTCCAATGATAGGGCGCACAGGAAACCCCTGGAGGTCTTTTTACAACAAAGGTTCTGATTCAGCAAGTAGAAGGTAGTGCCTGGGAATTTTCACTTCTAACACGACCCTGGGTGATGTTGATGCCGCTGCTTGGGGATCATACTTTGAGAACCACTTGGCTAGTAAAGCCATTCTATGCCTTTTAGAGATTGGTCAAAGTGCCTTTAAGTTTATTTTGAGCAATAAATTACTATAATACAAGATGAGGTAAGAGAATGTGCTCTTTCAACTCTAAATGATAGATAAATATAAAACATTTTAAATGTGAAAAGGAAACATTAAATTGATGTTGATTCTCACTTATGCAGTAGTTCAATAAAGACAAGAATATATTTTTAGTTCCCTTCTCTTGGTCTCCTGCTTTAATATGGGTTCCAATATGTTTTAATCTGGGATAAGCTTTGCTTGGACATCTCAGGTTTAGTCTCTGGTGGGCCCGCTCTGGCATGAGGGAAGGGGAAAGGAAGGGGAGAGGCAGAAAATTTTCTCTCCCAGCCCTTGAGTGTGAGATGTGGCCGGGGGTGAGGAGATCTGTGGGGGCCAGGATACTCTTACAACATGGCAGCCTTGATGGGGTGTCTTCTCTCTGCACCCTCCTTGTTCAAGGCCCCTATCCTACGTGGCAACTTTAGCCTTTTCCATGAATAGACTCTGCGTTTGAATGAGTATGCCTGCATTTGGAATACAGAAAGGACACTTTGGGGAAAGGGTAAAGCACATTTTTGGTGCTCAAAGAATAACACACTTGACAGTGTTCAGAAACCACTGCTTCTCCTTGAGTGTTTCTCATGATAAATCCACACACTGCGCACACCCTGATAGATGCTGGCAGAGTAAACAAAAAGCTTTTAGATATTAGCATACGTTTCACATTTTTCCTTGTTCAGACTGGACAGGGTTGTCCTTGCTTTTGATAAAGGATTCCAGGAATTGAGGCAATGATTAAGAGAGTTGTTTAATCATGAGACGGGAAACAGTCCAATCAGTAACTAATAAATATAAACAACAGAAAGGAGGATGGCTATTGACTTCACGGCACTCCTAGTTTCCAGTCATCAGCAACTTGTGTGTGTTGGTAGCTATAGCTGACATATATGATATTTTCCTCTGTAGAAAAGAGAAAAAAGATAACTCGGGGAAATCAGAATCAGCTCTCAGGTGTAGAGTTGCCAGATAAAATACAGGATGCCCAGTTAATATGCATTTGAGATAGACTATAAATAGTTTGCTGTATGGGACCTACTTACACTTCTGAAATTCAGATTTATCTGGACATGCTGTAATTTTGTTTGCTAAATATGGTGACTCTAATCAAGGGAAACTTTTCTGTTTGGAGAACAGGCCCAACATTCAAGGCTGAACTAAAATTTGCTCTGCTTCCTGCCATTTGGTGTTTGAGATTGTCGAGGTAGAAAGATGCAAATTCACAAGTGATGTGTATGAATTGATGTTGGGGTTAAAAAATGAGATAAATGATCTTAGAAGAGGAAATATAATCAAGGCTTTTAGTCACAAAAAGCCAAAAATGACTTGTCTCTGCCCTTTCTAAGGAAGCCAGCTGATATTGTCTGTTGGATACAAATTATAACAGTGAGTAACAGAGGTGCCATTTTTGGATTATCTGTGCTGCCTTCAACATCTCTTGAACAATAATTATAATCTGTTGTGGGGGGGAATATCAATTTAAAGGTCAAGTGCTTTCATAAAAAAGGTGATTACTCAGTATTTCCTACTTTGAACCGAAGCACACACCAGGATTCATTGTTATCACTGTCTTTTGTACAGCACATATATGCTGAAAAATGGATCACTTAATTATATGATTATCTGTCTTCAGGGAGGATAGGTGAACATGAATGGGAGCTGTCAAGAGAGGTACATTGCTTTACTTGTGAATCTTAATCTATATATATAGCCATTACAGGCTACAAGTTGATTTTTAAAACAAATATCTAAAATATAAATTACTTTTACAATGCAAAGTGGGCATTTTGGTGTAAACGGGCTCTTTGGGACTGAAAAATGGATGCATTATATGAGTGGGGCTCCGGGTTAAGATCATTCTTTTTGCTTGCCTCTGATTTTTAGTGATCAGTCTAGAAGGGGCAAGGGAAGACCTCGCTTCCTAATTAACTGGGGAGGGAGGGGGAAAAGGCCATGCTGTTAACCTGAGTAATTGAATCACCAATTACAACAATAGGAAGGAAAACCATTTTGCAGTGAGTCAGAAATCTGAGAAAATCTCATGGAGAACCTAGGCACCATGGGAGGAGCCAAAAGATCAAAGCTAATCATATGGAGCTAAATTCCATTAATCTCTGTGTGTGTTTTCCTTAGTCTTCTGGGTTTTCTTTTAGAAGGGGGGAATCATTGAGCAGGAGAAAATCAGATGGTAGTGCTGGCATAAGCCACAACGGGAAGGTGGTCAGTGCCGCAGCACAGGGATACCTGGGAAAGGCCTTCCAAGGTGCAATTTCATACAGAAAGGTCCAGTCCACATTCTTGGAAAACTGTTCCAATTGCATTGGAATCTTTGAGTTAATTAAGCTTTCATTCTTTATTTTGTGACAAGAAAGTATGGGGTAGTTTTAGAGGACAGATAAAGAAAGAAAACACTGAACTTTGCTAAGACTGTGTTATACTTCCTGACTAACTAGTTTCAATAGGATATTCAGTCCTGAAGAGAAGTTAATTGCTGCTATTTCCAAGGGCACCAAATGACTCTGTTCAGAGTCAGGTTCTCCTATGTAAACCCACTCTCCATCCCATTTTTCTTGATGGAATAAACATAGTATATGCTCAAGTTTCTGGATGTCAGGTTAATCTAATCAATCCCTATCTCATGCAACATTTTTGGAGAGGGAAATTTTTCCAAGAAGCAGAAAACTCGACTTAGAAAGCTGGAAATATTTTTATGATCCAAAGATGGACACCAGAGACTCTAGAATAATTCACTCTGTGAAGATTGCCAAGGAAACCTTGTTCTGAAAAATCCTCGTGCCCATGATTACATCATGACAGGTGAAACATCCACCTTTGGAAACAATAGATAGATATTTGCTCTTCTCGAACTCTGCTGCCTGGTTTCAAAGGACTTTTTATTTTTTTTTTTGCCTCTCTTGGCTCTGAGTGGCTGCAACACATGGTAAATCTTTAACTTCAAGTGTCCTTCTGTGGTGACCAACTAAAATATTAGCAAAATAAATGTTTTATGGGAAAATGTTGGCAGGAGCCCCAACCGAAACAGGTGGTATTGGGTTATTTCAATATAATGTAATGATACAGCCAGGTTTCCATCTGGACAGCATGTGGTTGGGTCTGCTCAGAGAGTATCAAAGAGTGTGAGTATGCACTGGGGAAAGCAGCAGTGCACAAGTGTGCAGCTAGATGGCTACTTTACAAAATAATAGTCTGGGTTTCAGGTCCTCTGGGTTAAATATTTTTACTGTCAAAATCTGAATTTCTTCATAAAATATTAAAGGCAAAGCAAACCTCTGACATGCAATACTGAGCCGTGTAATTATAAGGCAGTTCCTGGAAACCAAAGAGAGCATGCATTAAAGTAAGGCGTTTATTATAAAAGAGTTCATTACCCTTGGAAGTGAAGACATATTTAAGAGGGAGCCTCAGAACAGAAAAGCTTTTTCGCAAGGCTTACTATACTATGAAAACAAGGCTCAGCCTTGCTGGGAAGAATACAATTAGAAAATAAAGAGAGAATGGGATTAGTTGACTGCTCAGGGCCTGATCGTGATCCAAAGCTAAAGAGATGTATCCTTAATTTACCACCAGGGAAGAGTCTTTCTCCCTCTTCCATAAAATTCCTGCTTCAGGCACTTCAAAACACATGGAATTAGGAACACTTGGAACATTTGGTCTTGCACTCAGCTCTCCTCACTGTATATGCATGCTAAGCTCGATAATAAACTCTTGGCTCAATAACTCCCTCTATGTATCCCAGAGAGAGGCATCAAATTATGACTATGTGCAGAGGTAGACCCTCTTCAGAGGCAGAGAGACCTCACTCCCTGGCTCACTCAGCTCTAGCCAGAGGAATAAGACAGGAATATGCACCAGGGGGAGAAAGCAATTTGGAAGTGGCTTGCAATCTCTTTGATGTTGACTAGAAGACTCAGGAAATCATGGCAACCATCTGCCAAAATGAAGGAGCCATTTGGACCCTGGGGTACTTGGCTAGGAAGGTTGACTTTCTAGAGAATTCTTTGCAGCCATTAACTGATAGTAAAGCAGACATGGAGACATTAAAAGCAAAGGCCTAGATTTGACATCTAGGGACTAATGGTTAAAATGATGGAGAAGTGAAGGCTCAGGAAGAAAAGATAAAGTCAAGCACTTACTATAATGTTCTCCTGCCACTGATACCCAGAGAGGGGATGCATGCAAGAGGCGCTTGCCAGTTACTTAGAGAGTGAGCTGCCTCACCTTATCTGTGCATTTTTCTGGATTGCTGGAGAAAAACAGAAGAGATGGTACAACAAAGGCCTGGAAGCTCTGGGGACTCATTCTTTTCCCATCATTTTTGTGGCATTAGACTAGGAGAAAATAGTTTCTGCAGAGGATAAGGCAAATTGTAGTGTGGGTCATACTCATGTGGCAAAATTACTTTCTCCCTCTAGTTCAAACCTAACATGAAACAGTAAAGATATATGTCAGGTCTTCTTTGCAAAATATGTTGCTTGCCCCATAGGACTTTGGTTCCTATGGACTTCTGGATGGTAGTGACAGATATCTTCATAGTTGAGAATTTATGGGGAAGAGTGGTCAAAGTGGGGCTGGAATTTGAAAAGCACATGAGCATAGACTGTCTTATTCTTTATTTTACCCCCATTATATGGCATATGGCATATACTAGATGCTAAAACAAACTGAATTGAACTAAGTCTAGAAGATAGATGATGGGGGTTGGCAGGTATCTGACTGTGTTAGAACTTGCTTTCCCCCCCCCCCAAAAAAAAAAAGAACTTGTTTTTCATACCTTTGGTGTGTCTCAATTCCTTGAGTGTAGAAGGAAAAATCAGACAATCCATCTCCCTTCTAGCTCTTAAATCCCTAGGACCTTAGCTAGGACAATATAGACACAGAAGAGCCAATGATTATAGGTGGCAAGTCCTACCATTTATGTGCATCTTCTCTGTTAGGGGTGTTAATCTTCACCTTAATTCTGTGACATTAGTTGCATTATCTTCATTTTATAGATGCACAAACCTGTTCTTTTGCCCAAATTCACAGCTGTGAGTGTTGGAAGTGGGATTCTTCAACCTAGCTATGTCTAACTCTAAAAACTGACTTTGTTCCATTATATATCAAGCTGCCTCCCACCTCAGTACCAAAGAAATATTGGAGTGAATGTAATGATTTAAGAGTGAGGTGGGGAACTTTGTAACCACGACCTGATTTATGCTTCAGATTTAATCACTTCGCTTTTTAGCCAGGTAGTATTTTTTCAGTGTTTAGAAAGCATAAGATTAGGACAGTTTGCTAAATTAATTGCACAACTGTTAGCCCCGAGTTCTCACCCCTATTTCCTTTTCCTCCTGAATTCTAAACTACTCAGGTCTCCAAGTGTAACAACATTAGTTCTTCCTTAAGGAAGAGTAAAGACTTAAAGCTGTGGAGCAAAGCAAATGGTGTCTCTGAGTTAGGGAGGCTGGAGCAGCTGTATGTCTTACAGTTGGGAGAGAGGGGGTGGCCTCAGTTGTGGATCCCTCTGCTGTTGGCCTCTGCTGGCTGATTTTGAGAGGTCAAAGGAGAAAGGGA
The DNA here is from genome assembly GCA_004024925.1 of Scalopus aquaticus. Classification (NCBI taxonomy): domain Eukaryota; kingdom Metazoa; phylum Chordata; class Mammalia; order Eulipotyphla; family Talpidae; genus Scalopus; species Scalopus aquaticus. The sequence goes on along the minus strand of PVIJ01013234.1, from coordinate 26,754 downwards.
GGCTTGGAGTTTTGTGGAGAATTCCAAGGACTCTCCTACCCCTCAAGTCGCCGCTCTCCTCTCCATGGCTTGGTTGAGATGAGGATGGTCGCTTCATTAACTTCAGGCTATTGAGAAAATTGTCCAAACTAGTCTTCAATGTTTTGGTGACAACCAGTCAGATGCAGAGGTGAAATTTGGGTGGTGATTCTGAGATCACATTAAAAATGTTGCTAAAACCCAATAGTTATTAAGGACTTAATACATAGGAGGTCCTGTGCTAAGTGCATTTCAGGTGAGAAGAGGGAAGCATAAAATGGTGGGGGTAACTAGCCCGAGGTCATAGAGACAGGAGGGGTGCATTCAAATCATGTCTGTCTGACTCCAAAAGCCAAGTTCTTAAGAATTAGGCTAAACTTACAGCTCAAATAGAGTGCTATATAAATAAGAATGTGGTGAATACACGTCACATCAGTGGGGTAAATTAGGGGTTTGGGGATAACCATTCAAAAAGGGTCAGAGAGCCCTTTCCTCTAGTCATGACAAAATAAATTTCAAATGGATTAACCATGTAGTCTAAAAACACCAATAAATGTAATGGGAGGACAAGTTGGTAAGTATAATAAATGATGACATGAATTAAAGAAGGAATTTATAAAAATAATAAAAACATGAGGATGAAGGTTAGATTTGACTAGAAAAACCTTGTAACATTTTTATATGTCAAAATTATGAGGGAAGTTAAAAGACAACTGAGTAAAATGTGTGGATAATCTTTATGTCAGCTAAATGGTGCATATCCCTAATGTATACAACATACTTACTAACCAAGTACAGAGATAAATACTCCAATAGGAAAATGGGTGAAGACCATGGATAAATAACTCACAAAGAAGGAAAACAAATGGAAAATCAACAAATGAAAACAGGTTCAACCTCACTAGCAGTGAAAAATAAAATTTTAATTGATATGTTTTTGTTTTTTCATTGGCAATGAGAGAGAAAAAATAATACTAAAACTGGTGAGGACACAGGGAAATCGGTTATACTTCAGGGCATTTTCATATATCACTGGGAGAATTCAACTGGTGTAACCAAAATATAAGCACTTGGCCAACATATATCAGTGTTTTACATTTGTTCAGACCTTTGCCCCAACAATTTTACATTTAGCAGTTTGTGGCAGAGAAGTCATATGAAAGTGATCAGTAATTCAATAATTCACCTGTAAGGACAGACCTTGAAGCCATGTTTCTAGTGGTAAAAAAATTAGTAACAGTTTGAATACTCGCTAATAGAGACCTGGCTAAAGTAATTTTTTTTTATCTGAATGGTAAAAGTTTGACAGAATATTATCAAGTCAAAATAACTTTATAGGCAAATATTTGATGTCACAGAAAAATGTTCAATATGTATTCCTTAATGAAAAGGTGGGCTACAAAGTGTGTATTTTTTCTAAAAATTATGTATATTTACTCCTTTTTTCTAAAATAGCTGGAAATGAAGAGACGTAAGCTGTGAATATGGTCTATCTCTCTGGTCAAGGAGATAATGTTTTTCTTTTTTCTGTGTTTTCTTATAATTTTGAATATTTCATATGTTATTTTTTGTAATCCAGTGGATTGCCTATTTTCTAAGTAGTTTACTAAGACAGGCATGCTTGTGTGTGACAGCTCAAGTGTAAGGATCAAGTGTTACAAAATATATTGTCTGAAATATTGCTGTTATTTCTGAGAATGTTATTGCAGTTTTAGGAAATATAGTGTGTTTGAAGGAGCATAAAGATGCATCTAGAGGAAATTCTACTTTGAGATGTCCAAGTAAAGGCACTGAGCTATTTATTAATTTATTGAACTCATGGATATGAAAAACTGGGCAACAAGATGTTAACTTGACCTGGAAATGGATTCACCCCTGGAAGTAGAGTTCAGCCAGGTTCTCTCTACGCCTTCCACTGCAAATTGGACTGAGATCTTACTACTCTTATATTCACAGTTTCAAATTCCAAGTCCCTCTCTATTCTATTTGATCACATTTGGGAAATATAAAAGGAGGGAGAGAGAGAATGAGAGAGAGAGAGAGAGAGAGAGAGAGAGAGAGAGAGAGAGAGAGAGAGAGTGTGTGTGTGTGTGTGTGTGTATGAATGTATATGAGGTGATGATAATTCTATGCCTTTTGTTTCGTACTTTTGGGCAGAAGCCTATTGCTTTGATGAGTTAATGCTCTAATTTAGGTAGAATTTATCAGCTCTCTCCATGATCACTTTTCCGAAAGAGTTTAATTAGCTACTTAATGAAGAAATCTACCTTGCTGTGCAAACTCATGCCTCGTTAAACCCTGGCTGGAAACTGTTGAAAGCAGGACTGGGGTCTCCTTGCTGGTGATATGTTTGGTTCCACTAATTGGCTTTTGGTGTTCTAGAGCTAGGAAATGGAATTCTGGATTACCAAACCCCAGATTCACAGCTCTGAGGATTTAGGATGTGCTCTAGATGTCAAACAGAATGTTTTCTGGTTACGTTGGTTGAGGAAATAATTACTAGACAGCTGGTAGAACTCATTTAACACAACTTTGTTGTATTATATTTGGAAACTTCAGAGCAGCAAATGGTCCCCTTTCCCCCCCCCCCTTACCAAATGTTTTTTTGGCAGTGTCTTCATTTGGAGTTTGTATTCCTTTGCACTTTTTCTCTGTTACATACCAACTGGTGTTGAACTAAGCCATCTTCTCTAATAAATTTTATAATGTAAATTTTAAATGAATTACATTTCTGTTTCTATAGATGTGAACAATGCCACCATTATGAATGCTGTAAGCTGCCGCCATTTAAAAAATCACAAAATTAGTTATTCTCTTATAATATTATAAAGATTTTAAATAACAACACAACAGAGAGAGGAGACCAGCCTGTTTGACTTCTTGAAGGTTATTGAACAATTAGTTTTTACCAGTTAAGTGTATTTCAATCCATGTTATACCAGCCATATGAGAGAAGCAAAGTTAAAGTAACATGGGGATGTTGGATGGACAGTATTGAATACTTCATTCAAGTTCAGAAGGATCGGCTGTTTTTCTCCTCTCTACTTTAGTCACCAAAAGTGTGATACGGTGAGGGAAATCTAGTAGGATTTGGAATTCCTTGGATTTCTGTATTTTTTCAGTGCTGAGTGGCTATTTCTTCAGGTCAGAACAACTTCATGGCCTGTTCCTGAGAATGGGAAATGGGGCAGTTTATTCGATCTCACAGCCAAGAACCAGTGTTCCACACCAAACCGGTGGTTGAGTGGTGTAGCGGCTCTTTGTTCTGGTTTGAAAAATGCAAGCACTTTCTGTCTGATAAATCAATGTGCAGGGGTCCCAAATCAAATGCCTTCATTTCAAAGTGACTGGACTTCGTTTTAGATGTATGAGGAGGAGAGAAAGTCTCCAGGATTGGAAAAAATCCAAACCAGTTCATCAGCCCTTAATGTTTTCAAGAACGTTTTATTTTGCTGCAGTGTCTAGTAAAGAAGTTTAAGGCTGCCTTGGTGAGGGATGAAAAGCAGAACTGTTTAGCACTGGTGACTTCATAAGCTTCAGAACATGGACCCAATTAAGTTAGAGACCTTGAGGAAGGTGTGCCTTTGTGGTATTTATTACAAGTCTAGAATATTATGAAATTAAATAAATCTTTCTCTTTGGAAGGTACATCCACATTTGCAGCCATCTATGGGAAAAATACTGGTTTATTAATAGCTTGGTGTTGGAAAAAGCTCAGTCTTTTGCATTTTTAGCACAGATTCAGAATGCTGTTCTTTCCAGGGTCCTTTGTGGGTAGGGAGTGTTTTGCTGTATATCTAAAAATGCACAAAAATAGTTGTATTTGGCTATTAGCAATATGTCAGAAATAACAGCACCTTACATAAATTATGAGGTTTTATCCTTTCATGTCCAGAGACATGCTAACATGTAGGACCCCATCATTAGATTCTTTCCATCTTCCCATTCCTACATCCTTAGCACATGGTTTCCATCCCCAGGGATGCCTTGTGGCCCAGTAGGACTGCTGGAGTTGTGGTCATCATCACTTCCATGACTAGAGAGGGAGTGAAAGGCACAGGAGGAGAAGCTGGCTGCCTGTCTCTCTCTCAGGAGGCTTTCTGTAAATCTCCTTCCACAGTATCCACATGCACATCACCGGTCACTCTGATCTGCGAGTGCATTCTTTTCTTTCTTTTCTTTTTTTCCTTTTTAAAATCTTAGCCAGGCTTTGCAACTGTGTTCTACCATGGAAGAGTGAGGATGTTGTACCTTGACTGGTCAGCTACGCGTTGGCCACAGGAGGAGTTCTTGGGGCTCGTGGGAGTCATTTCCCAAACACGCTGGCCTGCTCCCAGTCCTGATCCCGAAGACTTTAAACCTTTTATCCAAACATTAAGTCTTTCAGCACACTGTGTGATGCAGGCAAGGGAATGGACTGGTTCATCTATAAAATTGATAGAGCACAGAGAGGTTTACCAATAGGCTACAGGACACACAGCAATCCAAAATGGGACTGGAAATTGGTCCTGGGTGCTGGAAAAGACATCAAAGACTAGAGTGAGAAAACTCAGTTCACTGAAGACAACAGGATGTAGACATGTTTGAATTTCAGGTCTGCAACTTATCCCAAGCACAGTAGTTTCCTACTGTGCACCTTTTACTGTGCATTTAATGTGGACTGGGTATTATCCATCCTTAGGTGGACAAGGCAGCCCCCTGGGTTTGGGTGTTTTCGGGTAAGGGCTCACAATTTCATATGTCTAATCCTTGTAAGAGTTCCTGGGAGGTGTCAGTACCACAATTTTCAGTTAGGGAAATTGGAAGTCCAAGGGGTTAGATCACTTACTCGATTCACATAGTTAGTAAGAATTAGTTCTGACACCAACTCTGTGTCTCTCCTCTCTGTTGTATTCTGGCAGTTGGATGTTGGTTTAGGAAAGACATTGAGATCCTGTGGGAGAAGACTGGATGGGCTTGTCTCCATGAAGGGAAGTGATACTTAGCATGGGGTGAAGTTTCCCTGATTGGCTCAATGGCTACTGTTCACTGTTCCACATGCATCCTAGGCCCACGGCTGGGTGCCCAGAGTAGCCAGCACCTGGTTCCTTATTTTCCTCATTGGGTCACATTGTGTGCCCCCTTCCTCCCCAGGCACCACTCTGGAGTGAAGAAAGGCATCATAAAAGCAATCAGTATATTCTCATATATTTTCTTGATGTAAAAAGATGAAGTCATGGCATATGGTTAGATTGCCAGCACTGTTAATAATAAACCTCACATAATTAAACACTGATTTATTCCTTTATATAAGTGAAACAAATTGCTTTAACTGCCTTTGCTCAAGACCATCCAGTCAGATGGATTATGTATAGGAAGTTGAAACTAAAAATTATGGGCACTCATATTTCACTGTGGTGGAGGTTTATTGGAGGTACAATTAGAACCCTAACTAAATGTGTCCTGTGTTCCCTTTGATGGAGAGATCAGATATTAATCTGGGGATATGACTAATTCTCAGCGCAGCTGCTCTCCTTGCTCTAATATTCCCGCTTTAGGTTCAAAACCTAGAAACATGTTTAAAAAATTGATCAGAGCTTATAATAGCAATAATCACCTTGAAATTGGTTGTTACTCCAGTTAATGAACTGCGTAGTAGAGCATAAGCCTCCCTCTGTGTCCCTCAGGCCTTTAACTAACAAGCTAGTTGTTAACCACTGGGTTTATAAAAAAGAAAAATCCCTTTGGGGTATTGAACTTGGGAAAAATAGGGGGCTGAGTATTTTCATTTTGTGGATACTTTGACCGGACTGGCCATCTCCAATGGCCACATGCCTTGTCCTCCAGCGCAAGAGTTGGGGGACTCATTGGAGATGGCATCTCCTGCTCCAGAAACCAGGACTTGGGTGTCCAAAGAAAGGTTGGACTCAAGGAGTTTGTTAGAAATGCAGATTCTCAAACCTCACTGCAGTCCTGTGAAGTCAGGGATTGCATTTAAACAAATCTGCCATTAAACAAGTCCTCAGCTGGGTGACTCCTCTTGCTCCAAACGCAGCTTGTAAAATGTTGGGAGCTTATCTCAGAGGCCTTGCTGCAGCTCTCATAAGTGATCACAGCCCCTCTGTTCTGGCCTCAACAAGATCCCCATGGAATAGAGCAACATACATCAGAACACACCCAGCGGGGAATAGAACTTTAAGAAATATTTCTTGAAAAAAAAAAAAAAACAACCACAATTATTTCCATCAACATAACTCCTTTCAAATTAGAATATCTTGGGGACAGGGGAAGGCCAGCTAGGTAAGAGTCTTAGGATAAGAGTCTTAGGTAAGAGTCAAGTAGCCTTAGATTGGCAAGGCAGCCCCAGGATTTGTTTTTGTTCAGGTAAGGGACTCACAATTTTATAATTTTGTTTCAATTTCATAGCTTGGTGTTCACATCGGACCTCTTGTCTTTCATCTAAGTTGCACTGACAGAACTTTCTGCTCAATGTCTGAGGAGGAACATTCCTTTTCATAGAAACTGCAGGCTTCCTGAGACCCTTCAACAACCCTTCCCACGTGAGTAGAACTTAGCTCCTTGCTCGGCTTCAGGTCTAATGAACTGGTGTTTTATTTCTTTGCTTTGTTTCCTTTTCTAACTGTCCATGGCGAAAGATTTCCTCAAAAGCTTAATGGAACCCAAATCACAGGACTGCTGTGTTTTATTGATGTGCCACTGTTCTGGAACTGAGGGCTACTGGGTTAGGGGAGCAGCTCTAGGGAGCTGTGGAGGGTGGAGGGAATGATGTCATGGGTTAGAGAGGCCATAGAGCAGTTGGAGGAAAAAGATTCTCTCCAGTCTGGAGTTTGCAGATGAGGCTGGGAGTAAAAAGTGACATTCTCTGGGTTACACTGAGCAATGGCGAGTAGACAAACACGGAACCAGCTGGGGCCAATCCACCTCCTTGCTCAGGCTGTGACTTCGCAGCTTGGGCTGTGAACCAGGCTCCTGGGAGGACAGTGGGGGGCTGTGCACAGCAGTGTTACCCGCACCTTCTTCGCTCCGCTCCTGTTGCAGAGCTGCCCTCTGCTCTCACTTCCTCTGTGGTTTCTGTAAGTGTTGGGTTCACTCAGTGGACAGGCTGCCCTCCTTCCAGATTTACTGGAATTTAATTTTCACTCTAGGGAAAGTAACCCCTGAATGACCCTTTCTTTCTCCTCCTAAGAGGAGGGATACATTTTACAATTTGTTAGTTGTGAACTGGCTAATAATGTGATTCTATGTTACTTTTCACCCATAATGGTTATTTAAAAACTTGCAGTAAAATAAATTAAAAAAAATAAACTCTTAGGCTATAAGGCCAAATTAGTGGTTACCAGAAGGAAAGGTGGAAGGGGAATGGGTAGATTGGGCAGAAAGAGTCAAATATGGGGTGAAAGACAGACTTGGCCTTTTGGTGATAAATTTAATATAGTATATGCACATGCTGATTTATAGTGATGCCCACCTGAAGCTTATATGCTTTGATAATGCAGTATTATTTTAATTAATTTTTTTTAAAAAATTAAGGTTACAAATGAAAAGTCTTGTTTTGTATATTCCTACAGTGTAATTATTTGGGAAAACACTCTGTCTTTCCATCTTTGTGGCATCCTCTATGAGATTTCATTTTCTTTCATGCACATTTTCCCTTTTATCCTTTTTGCAAATCTGGGACTTCACAGATGTCACACAGTGTTGGAGTGGAAGGATCTTGTGTGCAATCGGGTCCAGCTATCACTTAGGCTGGTCAACAAATTTTTACAGAAGTCATATAACTGAAATAAAATTAGTCATTTCCTACCAATTTGTATGTGCTCAGCACGTATATGACAGTCAAATTCTAATTTTGGCTCTAGGTTTTTTTGTAATCTGCAATAAATTGATATTTACATCACGAAATGCATGCCAATCACTGGTCAACAAATTCTTACAAAATTCATGTTACTGAAATAAAAGTAGTCATTTCCTATCAATTTGAATGTGCTCAACATGAATATGACAGTCAAATTCTAATTTTGGCTCTAGTTTTTTTTTTGTAATCTGCAATAAATGGATGTTTACATCACAAAATGAATGCCAATAGTAATAGGCCTACAGTAAATACCTGTAAAAAAATCAAGTCATACACTACTTCTTAGATTTCTTCGCTTGTCTCTTGTACAGATGTTCAGAAGAATCTCTAGGGAGTAGAGATTCTCTAGGGAGTCCAGCAGTAGTCAGCCAGCATTGTAGTGGACCATTTTCCCTGGTATCTTTGTTCCATTGATGCGATATCTTGATGAAAACATTCGCCATGTTCATCACTAACCATACCACAGTTTTCAGGGAAGAAATCCAGATGGGGATGAAGGAAGTGGATCTATAGAGACATATTGCAGCCAAATTTCTGATACTGCATCAGCTTGTCTTCTACTAGTTCCTCGTAGTTTTCTGCCCTAACATTCCCAAGTGAGTTTGTAGACACTAGGCGAAAAGCATTCCATACTTGTTTTGCATCACCCTGCAGCAAGTTGTTGAACCAGTCATCTCAATGCAGGCGGAATGTTTGGGTAGAGTATTCTCTACTTCTTTTGCTTCGTTATTCCACCGGAAAGAGAAGGAACCAAGGAGAAGTAACAGTCTTTGATGTGGTTGTTTGGCTCTCTCCACACCATGGGGACTGCAAATGGCATTGATGGCTTTTTGCCATTGAACCACTGTGAAAGGTGTGTTGTACATGTAGCACAGCATATATGCAGGGCCCAAAGCTTGTTTTGGTCACCAACCTTGCATCCGAAGTAAAGATGATAAGCCTTCTTCACTTGAGAAGTGATACTTTTCTTCTGGTTGGCAAATGTCACTTTCCCACTAATAGAGCAGAAATTGTCCATGCTGTTCACGCACTTTCGAGGCATTACTGTTCTGGATTGTGCCTCAATGGATAAAATAATAACAGTACTATGGAACAGTAGCTTAAACTGTCTCACACAGAGTCTGAAATATTTTCAATGCTCAATCTTTCCGACATGGCTTTATATAGTGCACTGCTGACGTCAGCTTACTTCAGCAGGCGCCTGGCAGTAGTATTGCATTGCATCAGAAAATGATGTAGTCAACTCTGGATGATGTGTGCATGATGGGATTATGCAATGTGATGCAATATTACATCATTCTAGGCTGATTTAAGATGTTGTTGCAGTCTTACTGGATAAATTTACACAGTGAAACATTTAAAATGAATTATATGAAATATCTTCAAAATGAGAGCTAATAAAAAATTTTCAGGGTTATATTCATGTTCAGCACACCAAGATACTACAGATCAGTCAGTAACGATCTCACTGTTGAACATTGTTATTAGAAGCAGAGTTCTAGCCTCAGAGTAGTTGTGTCTTACCCAAGGTCACACTACTAGTGGCAGAGTTTATGTATCCAAGAGTCTATAAATAGAACAGCAAACTTTTGCCATTCTGTATGTCCTGTGCCTTTGTCTTTTTTTAATTTATTATGCAAAACCAGTACAATGTAGCATCATAAGAGAAGGGCTTTGTCCTGTCCTCTTCAGGATCTTGTCTATTGTAGGAAGTATTCATTGTGAAATGACTTATGGCTTTTCTTTCATGGTTTAGTATTTGGTACATTAGGATTTATTTTACTGGAAGGAGAAAGGTCTTCCTTTCTGCTTCCTCTCTTTCCCTTTAATAGCTCCCTGTTCTGTTCTTTGACTAATTTACTGATTAGTAAGTTCATTCTTTCTCCATGGACTTGAAATGCCATTTTAATAATATAATGCACACCTGAATTTATTTTAGGACTATTGTTTTTCATAAATATCCTGACTTCCTTTTATGTGTTTTTCTCTAGATGAGGTTTTTCTGGTTTGTTTTATCAAGTTCCTCCTACTACCTTCCCGCTGTGGTTATTTTGATCGGAACTGAACTCCAGTTCTTCTGCCAAATTAGTAGGAAATAAAAAAGAAGGCATCTGAAAGATAAATAAAATATTATCATCAACAGGAGTGATTATTTAAACCTAGAAATAAACAGTTGAGTTGCATTTTTTTTAAAAAAAGTACTATCATTTTATAGAATGAAAGATTTTATTAATTACCAGATAATTATATATCATTAGAAAAATATTGCCAAATTAATTGTGTCACCCCATCAATGAAATACTACATCAGTAGGACAAAAACATGTAATAGGAAATTCCCTACTCTTAAAATGTTTTTCAGAAGTCTCTTCTTGCTTGGCCCCTTTTACTCCTCTGTGATAGAGAAAGAACCAATGTTTTAATTCTCATTTTACCCACCATAATGACAGCAACATGTATATAGCATTTACCATGAGCCAGGTGCTCTTCTAAGTCCAAGGTTACAAAGGCAGTAGTGGAGTCAAAATTTGAGCCTGAGAAATTTGACTCCAGAGTTGGTGTCCTTAATTCAACATAATCTGAGTGTAATGAGCAACCTGAGACCTTAAAAGACGTGCAGTGGCTGCTGGCTCCTACACCACACACTCATCTGCCCCCATTGGAAAACCAGAAAAGTCAGCCTCCTGGGGCTTTGTGTTCCTAAACCTTTCGTTTTACTCTGAGGACCCTACTTGTCTTGACCTATGCGTTTACCAGGAAGGATGATGTGTGGGAAAGGGGGCATCCGAATTCTTTAGATCATATGGTCTAGATCTCAAAGTTCCAGCATTTTCTAAGTTCTCCTTTCTGATTTTACTATCAAGGAGCTGGAAGTTTGAAAACTGTATATGCAAAGGAGACTGGTTATTGACTTGAAGTACTTCTCCTTTAGATTTTGTCGCTTTTATTTCTTTGAGATTGTTTATTCCTGCCTTGAATGTCCCTGGTCAGGCCTGAGGTTGTCATTGTGACCTTGGATTTCTGCCCTCAGACTCTCACTTTGGTGTCAGATAGAGTCACTTAGAGTGGCGGCTTTCAGAATTGATCCTCCCACAGCATTCTGCACAACTGCGTTCTGTTGATCTTCATAGGACCATCCTTAGAGGTGAGGGATTTCCCTGGAGTTTATAGTGGTGATTATCTGCATGTCTGTGTTTGAACTTTCTGCGTGGATTAGAGAATTTGTGAAGAACTGACTGATCTAATCTGTTGAAGTCATGTCCCTCCTCCAAGGATTCAAGGGCATGTACATGAATGATTTGTGGTGTTTGGCGAAAAGAACTTTCCAGATGGAGTGAGGCAGCAGCAATTGCTTTGGGATCTTTACCTAGACTTATGATGCCAATACCTGGTTGATAAGGGATCAGGCAGGCTTTCTCCTTGCTTAGGTCACAAGAATGTAGTCCTTTGTTCTGAAACAAGCATGAATGGGCAATCTTCATTAATGCTTTCACAGTGACAGGTGTCTAGGAGCACCAGGCTACTCTATACACATGATTAGAAACCTAAAAAAGAAGTAGAGAGAAAGGAGTTCAGGCACAGCTCGTTCAGGCCTGACCAGCTCCTCTCCAGCTGTGTACATTCAATCTTCTGACAGTGGTGTTTGCCTCCATTTTGGCTCAGGCTGGTTGAGAATTTGGAAACTAACTTCTCTAAAGTGAGCCTTTGCAACTGCAAGTCATAAGCTCATTATATAACTTCTGATTGGACATCAAAGAGAAGGGAAATCTGCTGACTCTTACAGATGAGAATTTACTGCAGTCTCGTGTTAAACCTTAACTAATGATCCCTAAGAAGAGCTACTCCCCAACCTCATTAACTAATTAAACAATTCCAGATAGAGAGTTATCCATGCTGCAAAATATTGCTCAAGAAACTGATGCTCTTCCCCACCTCTGAAAGGATTTCTTAAACCCAAGGATGCCTGGGTGCTTCCTCCATTGCTGTGCCTGGGAGGCATGTCACTGGCATGGTGCCTGGTTCCATACCAGTGGTTTGATGTGCCCCTAGAGGCTGTCCTCTTGAAGCTGAGCCAGTCCTTCTTGGGCTTCCCAAGTGTTTTCTGAGCATCCTCTTTCTCAGCAGGTTGTGAAACTGGAAACTGTTTTGGCCTCTCTTAACATGAGGGAGTTTTTGCTCTCGGCTGTGATTAAAGAATCTGTGCTTCTGGAGATAGAGAATTTTTCCATTGTTTGGCTATTAGTGAGGACCTCCTATCCTGAGGTATTTTGAATTAAATAGCTAGGTCCTGAAAATGTTAATGACTGTAATTTATTGGAGAACTCAATATCAAGCTTCAGTTTCCTTTGAATATCGCAAATACTAAATACCCATTCCCTTCCTGTGTTTTAAGCTATGTTGGGTCTAATATGGTCAGCTGCGAATGTGGCTGTGGGGCCTAGTTATAGTTCTGAGGAGCTCTCTGGAATAGGAAGCTTTTTTACTCTAATTGCAGGTCCTGTGGCTTGGCCTCTCCTATATACTTGCAGCAGAGGCTAATTGTGTGAATTCAATGATAGCCGAGAAAGGCAGTTTTAGCCAGTAGTTGGGTGCTGGACTGTGGTCATGGACAGTTTGGGTTAAATCTCTGCTTCCCACTTGCTGTCTCTGTGATTTGGAGCAAGCACTTTCACTCTCCATGCTTTTGTGAAATGGTAAAAGCCTAGCTCCTCAACTGCTTATCTGGAATCCTTGCGCTAGATGTATTTTGGAATTCAATTCTTTCATATCTTAGAAAAGTAAACTAATACACATATCTTACTTTACATTAAATCCTCACAAGGACAAGATCTGGATGCTAACTTCTTATCTGTTAATATTTCTGGAGCGAAATGGATAACTATTCACACTAAACAGATTATGGATGGGCTCTCAGCAATTAAAACTCAGGTCAGAACTTCTGAGTTAATGAGTTTGTGATACATTTATGAAAAAACTAGATACTTTTTAGTGATGTTTGGATTTGTAAATTATAGATAACAGATAGTGAACCTGTACCTATAAAGTTATTCTTACAAATTAAAGTGTGTGTAAAGTGCTATTGCAGTGACTTCTGTACATTGACCATTGAAATATTAGCTAGCTTTGAGAGTCTCATTCTTTTACTAACCCCCACTTCCTTAATGTCACTTCTGATAGTGCATTCTTTCTGATCATTTTGTCCTTGAATGAGTCTATAAAAATTGTAATTTCCAAATGTATTCAGATGATAAGACTTTTCTAGCTCCACCTGTTAAGATGGTTCTTCTGTTCTCTTAGTTCTAGAGACCAACACTGTCCTGTTGAACTCCCTGTAATGGGGGAAATGTCCTGTATTTATACTATCCAAGATGATAGTCATTAGCCATGTATGGCTACTAAGTACTTGAACTATAGCCAGTCTGATTAAGAAACTGAAATTTATTTAAAATTACAGAAGTTTCATGGGGGTAGTGACTGCCAAATGTTGGGCAGTGAAGGTATAGAGAGACTTGGGCAGGGGGTCCCATGATGAGGTGATCGTGGCCCCTCTAGATGCAGAATATTTTATCCTCAAGCTGCTGAGGCTGGTGAGGAACTGCTGGTTCTCTTGAATTCCAACTACTTTATGAAAATGTCAATTAGGGAGCAAACTCTGTGTTAGGCACTGGGGGAAATGAACAGGATTTTTGTGCTTAAGGAGGACATGCACATTTAAAGCCTGAATTTGTGAGCATATGTAAGCCAACATGTAGAAGGACAGATACACTGTGATTAATCCAATAGTAGAGAGACTATACTGCTGTGGGAGCACAGATGAGGGGTATGCAACCAGTTTGGTGAGGAGTCAAGAAAAAACATTCTTGAGGTTAGGAAGTATAAGGAGTAGAAGTCAGCCAAGAGTAGTAGACTCAAGGTAAGAAGGAATTATAGATGAGCGTGAGAAAAGACATGGAAACAAAAAACAGCATGTTGTCTTAGCAAGCTCTCAGCTGCAGATGAAGCAGGAGTGGCTGAGGCTGGGGTAGCGGATGGTGATTTGCAGTCAGAACACAGAGGGCCTTCCTCCCAGAGACCATGTTTAGAACCTGTATAAATGCAAGAAGTGGAGATTCACTCTGATTTTTTTCAGTCAGTATTTAGTCAAGGCATTTTAAAATGGAAGAGGTTTCATGCAGGGAATTAATTGAAGGCCAATGTAATGATTAGAGTCCAGGGAATAAAAGTAAGACTACTTTTAAGAAATTAGAAGTTTATGGATTGTGGGGAGCCGCTTCCTGTTGTCTCCACTGCCTGTAGCCTTGAAAATCATGTGCAAAGTACACAAGGGCTATGTGCTGCCTTCCCATGCCTGTGAGCCTGCTGCAGCTGGAGAATAATGCTTTTGCTTCTCTTCTGCCTTCCAAGTCTCATGTCAAGTTATTTCAGTGGCATTTAGTAAGGAAATCTGTGCATGGTAGTACCCAAGTTTTCTGCTCTTGAAGTATAAGGAGAAACTTAGGGAAGCAGGACAGATCTGAGTAATAATAATAAAAAATAGCAGAAGATACAACCGTTTTCTTTCTTTTTTTTTTTTTTACACTTAAACAGGGTTTTTAGGGAAAGAGACAGGGAAGTAAAGGAGGCTTGCATAGACATGGTGGGCAGGACGAGCTGCCCCTTTGTGGGGGTAGGCTTGCTAAGGGAGGCCTGCATGGTTGCAGGCAGGAGGGCAGCCCTGACAAGAGCTACCTCTGCTGAGAGAGGTAAGTGAAGAGAAGACCCGACATGGTGCAGGTCAGGGCAGGTAGGCAGGCCACTGCCCTGCAGAGGGACAGAGTTGGTGGAAAAAGCACCTGCAAAGGCACGGGCAGGCAGAAAGATGGCTGCCTACAACCATTTTTTAAAGTGCCTCAAATCAGTACTTTTACCTATAGGTAAGGTGACCACAGAACTTAGCATCCAAACCAGGTCACTTCTGAAAAGGTAAGGAGGGCTGACATTTATGAAGACATTAGATGACAAACAGAAATAAATCCTGTGACTGTCTTAGGCAAATTGGAAATGTATGGTTACCCTACATTAGGGCATCATTAAGAAATACATGATTTTTTTAAAAAGTAAGGATGAAATAGGAGAGACAAGTGAAAATATGGATAATTGTTGAATCTGGATGCTAGGTACATGGGGTATTATCATAGTCTTCTGTCTACTTCTGTGTGTGTGTGTGTGAAGTTTTCATAAAAATTAAATAAGGAAAGAAATGCCTGGAGCTGAGATTTTAATTAACTCATATATGTGCATGTATGTATGTGTGTGTGTGTATTTAATTGTTAACATAACCAATTTAGATGATAGTAAATTGGTTCTTTAGGAAACTTGAAAATAAATTTTTATAACCAGAAATGAGAGGAGGCTTTGGGATTATTTAGGTCTGTTGAGCACTACACTGAATTCTGTCTAAAGTAAACCAGTAGGTGTGTAGGAGTGACCTTAATTATTAGATCAGGAACTAGAATTGCAATTGAACTGCTCCTGAAATGATTTAGCCTGGTCCCTGGCATCTAGAAAGTACTCAGTAAAGATTTGTTCAATGAAATAAGAGCACTGCTGTGTTCTTCCTTTGCAGGAAGTGAGTTTAAACTTGGGTGACAGCTGAGAAGGCTGGGGAGAGTCTGGAAAGATAGCTATCTAAATGTCAGGAACTGTGGCTGTTTTTGCAGTGTGGAGGGGTTGATTGCGTCATGCTCACTTGATTTTGTAGTTCATCCAGTTAAGCTCTTAACTCTAGTTTTGAAAAAATAAATTTATTATGAGTCCAGTGGAGCCCTGGCTATCACTTCTCCAGCCTGGAAGCAGATGTGCTTTTGGAGCATGCTGGTTTGGAGGACCCACCAACCACCCAGAGAGACTGAATGTGAAGTGAGCAGGGAATGTTGGCTCTCCCTTTTAGTGATGCTTTGTGATCTAAGAGGTGTTTTCTGTTTTCAACAATATGCTGCAGATACTCTGGAAGTCTGTTGTCATTTTCTCCCCAAGTCTCCCCCATTTCTGCCAGTAGTGAATTAGACTGTCATTAGTTTCACAGATGTACTTTCATCTTTACACAATTGTCTGCTGGTGGGGAGACATCTGAACCATTGATGTGGATTTTCTAAACCAAAAGGATAAAATATAACACAGTGAAAAGAACAAGGTTGAGGAGCCTGGAGACCTGGGTTCGAGTCCCATCTCTGTTGTGAATTAACTGTGTCGTCTAGGGTGAGGCATTGAACTTCGCCTTGTCTCAGTTCTCTGACTTGTTAAATGAGAGGAGTGGGTTGTTTCTGAAGTCTCTTTCAGATCCTCTGCTAGTGAATTGGTTAGCTCTCCAGATTTAGGGATTGATGAGCTTGGGGGCTTACCTTTGGAATTTACAATCCAAGGTGCTTTCCCGGAAGAACCCCTTACCCTACTTGGTTACTAGCTCCTTGATCTAACAGTGCCTGTTGAAGGGAACAAGAGCTCTCTGGCTTAGGGCCTCCCCTGTGGTGCAGCAGGTTAAAGCGCTGCTCTGTGGAGCTGTGAGTTCAACGCCCAGCTGGGGAGATTCCCACATGGTGCGGCAGACCTCTCCTGCCTCTCCCACTGCTCCCCTCAGCAGTGTTTTTCCATCTATCTGCCCCTACTCTGTCTCTGGTGAACCCTCTGACCCTGCCCCATGCCTCTGGCCTGTACCCCAGCTTGTATGCATAAAATAAAAAAAAAATAAAAATAAATTTTAAAAAAAAGCTCTCTGGCTTAGTTGGTGCATCTTTTCAGGGCATCTGTATTTTGAAGGTCTGCTTATTTAAATGAACAAAAATAGCTTGAAGAATTGTGCATTTAAGAGATGATCAAGCTCTTATTGTCTAGGCACTTCTAGTCTGACCCTTTCCCGTTACAGATTATGATTCCAAGGCCCAGAGAGGGTAAGTAACAACTACATCATCAGAGCTGAATTGAACTCCAGCTTGTCTGCCTCTAAACCACAATCCCAGGGTTGTGGCTTATCAGCAACCCTAGCTTCTGGTCAGTGGAAAGAACCTTGGTGATTTGAGTTTCACTATATACCAGAATGAGATTTGGAAGGGAATCTCATTATAGATATTATCATGATAGAGTATAGTGCTTCTACCGGCCCTGGAAAGGATGTGGCCCTGGATTTGGAAGCCCTGTAATAAAGTTCTGGCTTCACGGTGTGCAAAACCAAGCACTCACTCACTTATAAGAAACTTGGTCTCCTTATCTACAAAATGAAGACAGTAATAATGCCTTCATTGCTTACTGTTCAGGCCTTTCATACAGAGATGGTGCTATGATGTGACAACTCTAACAGCTAAGTAGATGAATTAAAAAAAATAACAAACCTCTGTGGAATAAATTTCTAACCTGTTAATACACTTTAGGTACATTTGCTCATTCAACCCTGAGACATTTCCACTGGGCAAATTTTACAAGAGGGGAAAGTGGAGTTGAGATGATTAAGATTGTTCAGTTAATGAAGGGAAGTAGTGGGATTTATGCAAATGCAACCCAGAGCATGCACTGCAAACCACCATACTGAGACTGACCCAAAATTTCAGTGGTCACACAAACCCAACAACTATCACTATGACTCCTATAGGCACCATTCTGGACAATGCTGGAGGGAATCTTTGTATAACTGGTGTCAAACTAGACAACCCATTTCATGGTGGGTGAATATTGCAAAACGTTGTAAAAGTGCCTATTCTACTCCAGAACCAGGGATGGTGGATGACTGGTTTGGGCAAAGGTGATTGTTGAAATCAATTCCAAACCATTTATACCCTTCACCCCCCGTTGAGAAGGCTGTTATCAGTATCTCTATGAACAATTGGAGCCATACTTGAGAAGGGAAGGCCAAATCATGAGCCTTTTCTCTTTCTGGAAAGTTGGAAAATGGTTGGGTTTAGTTGTCAGGCAAAGGAGGGGCTATCTATCTATCTACCTATCTATCTTTGTATCTATCTATCTATCTATCTATCTATCTATCTATCTATCTATCTATCTATCTATCTATCTATCTATCTATCTATCTATCTATCTTTCTATCCATCCATCCATCCATCCATCCATCCACCCCCCCACCCCCCCACCCACCCACCCACCTACCTACCTACCTGTCATTTATCATATTGTTCTAAACACCTTTGAATTGAACCATTAAAGGGCTCATTTGAAGGTTTTGTTTTTCAGTTTTCCAGTTGTTTGCCCCTGACCCACCTGTTTAGGTTGTGAAGTGAATCAAAGAGTCTCACATTTCTTAGTGAGGTGGGAGGAGAGGAGAGAGGATTCACCATTGGTCACTGCTCATGCAGCTGTTAGTTCAGTCAGATGGAAGGATAGTACATTTCCTCCAGGAGGAGCACCTGCTTCTGACACTCTTCCTCTTTGTATACATCTTAGAATTTCAGGATAAAATGTGCAATGAAATTGGGGCTCTTTGGACAATAATTTCAGGCTTTAAACTTATTTTAATCAACATTTGGCCATGTGATAGAGAATACATCTAAATTACTTGTATATGACTGATAAACATGTGTATTTATGCACATGTATATGTGCACACCTTGGTATGCATACACATGCATGTACATATATGTACCAGCCATGCATCTTCATATTATTTGTTTAAATATTTAAAATATTTGAAAATATTATTATATATTGGTTATTTTCTAATTTTAAAAGTAACACATACCTGGAAAATACAGAATAATGATCGAAAAAAAAAATCACTTCAGCTCAAAGTAGCGACCATAAACATTTTGAGATATGTTTCAGTCCCTCTTGTTTTTTTTAATAAAAGTGAAGCAAGCACATAAATATAAAAGTCAAATAGTCATACAAGACTTATGATACAAAACAGCAGAACCCTGCATCAGGCCTATCATCAAATTTCCCAGAAGAAACAGTTTTTACTGTTTTAGCTGTCCCTGAAGGTATTTATTACCATCTTTATGATATTTTATATGCTATTTTTTGTTTAACAAATGTAGGCAATACCTTTCATTGATAAATGATGAGAAAGTACCCCATGTCAAAGGAGAAATGTTTCAGCACCCATCTCCGTTTTCACAAATAGGGCAAAGAAGGGTGTGTTTGGAGCTAAAAGACAATAAATTGATAAATGGCACATTTTGCTTGCTTGGTAGTGTTTGACTCCTGAATGATAGTTTAGTTGTGTATAGAATTTTAGGTTGAAATCATTTTCCTTCAGAATTTTGAAAACATTGCTTTAGCTTTGTAGTCTTCACTTACAGTGTTGTAGTTGAGAAGTCCAATGCAATTGTTAATCTAAGTTCTTTTGTGTGATCTTTCCCTTCCCTCCATGAAATATTTTAATATATTTTCTTGTGCTCAATGTCCTGACAGTTCAAGATGTGATTTAATGTGGGTCTATTTTTATGTATTGTTTCAAATACTTAGTGGGCTCTTTCAACATTGAAATTAATTATCTTTTGTCCTGGTATTTTTTATTACTATATTTATTTGATAATTCCTTCCATTTTCTCTGTTCACTGTTGCTTCTATTATTTTGCTGTTAGACAACCTGGCCCAACTCTCTAGTTTTCTTGTCTTTCTGTTCCCATATTTCACCTTTTTCCTTCTGTTTCAGATATTTCTTCAAATGTATCTTCTGCCATGTCTATTGAATTTTTAATTGTTATTATCTTTCATTTTCAGATACTTGTGCTTAGTCTCCGATTGTTTATTATATTACCTTTTTCTTTGAGTTACTGTTATTCTGTCTGTTTTGATTCTGTTTTTTTTAATTTTAGAGGCTTTCTTTAACAATGTGGAATTTTAGTCGTTATATTTAGGAACCAGCACCAAGTTGATTGGATGCTGTATTTCTTTATTTTTGTCAGCTGGTGGGCTTCACTGTAGAATGATCAATTGGATCTCTCCATTTTGTTGGAGGAATGCCAATGGCCAGTATATAGGTTTTGTAGATGGGTAAGTTTCTCTAGAAGGGAATTCATCAATCTTTTGCCAGAAGATGTGATGGTATAGAACCGAGTGCCAGTATTTCCACAGGAGAGTGGTGGAAGGGACTTTCACTTTTGCTTAGATCTCCACATCTGGAGTCCCTCTGGAAAATTTTTTTTTTAGAGGATGGGGAGGAATAGTTGCCTGGATACAGTGGATGAAGGGAAGGATTTGGAAATCTAACTGCATCTCCTAATAAAGATTATTCTTTTTTTGTTTGTTTGTTCAGCACTCAGACTCTTTCTTTTCTTAGTGCTGCCAAATAAATCGACTTACATCTAAGAAATTTTTAGGAGAAAATGGAGCAGATCTGGCCTAACTGAAGTGATCGAACTGTATTAGAAGAATCCATCAGAGACAATAATTCACATGTGCTCCACAACTAAAGATAAGGTTTTCTGGACAGTCCACACAACTCTATTTATTTTCTTTAATACATTAATAACTCTAGAATATATGATCTCAATTAATAAATTTAGTAGTTTAGAGGGGGTGGTTCAGTTTCATCTCTTGCTAGCGGCCAACTATCAGTTTACCCCCCTGAAATGTGCAAACAATATTCACTGTTCCTAAACTCTGTGATATTTTTTTCTTCCTTCTACAATTTTTTCTTTTAAATTCTTAAAAATTTATAACCTCTCTCATAAATTCTGTTTTTGCCTTTATTCTTGGACACAGTCTCTCTCTTGCATATAAAGTATATGGCATAACTAAATGCCTCTGAGTTAATTATATGACACTTGTATTCACCCCCATGGACACTTGATACTCTGATTTCTCAGCTAATTACTACATGTTCTTAACATTTTCAAAAAAAAAAAGAAGAAAAAAGGCATTTCTTACTCACTGATATCTTTTCCCTTTCTCTTTATTTCTGGTGAGTTCATTTCTTCACTATATTTTTAGTTTGGTTTGGGGTAGGTATAGGAATAAATGCATGTGTTCAGTGGTTATGACTTGGCAGATACACTATGTACTTTTAAGAAATAAATATCAGCTATAGTTTCTGCTAAAATTAATGGACTTGTGATGGTAAAGCTATTAAAAAACACAGTCTGTGAATAATTGTTTTCTTTGAGGAATTTTTAGTTGATTTTATTGCCTCAAAGTTGAATTCACACAGTTATGTGGTGAAGATAGATGTTCTAACACTGTTATTTAATTCATACAAATAATAAAATTACCACAGAGATGAGAGTTGATTCTGAGCAGAGACTTTCTTCGTGAATTAAAATACAGTTCTTTTACATCAGAATCAACTGGGTGGGTTGCTTTGGAAAATACAGGTACCTATTGAATAAAATTAGTAACTCAAAGGCTGGAACTTAGAAGTCAATATTAAAGAAGATACCTAAGTTAGTCTAATGAACAGGTAGGTTTAATCACCTCTGATCTCTCTGAAGAGTAGTCTGTGGCTCACATGACATGATTAGACATTGGTTCACAAATTTTCGTTGATATAAATGTTACCTAGAGTTCTATCTCCCTGAGATTTGGATTTAGTAACTATGGGATTGAGCCTAACCTTATACCACATTTCCCAGGTGAATCACATGAAGGTAGGTCCTTCTTTAAGAAAATCCTAAATTTAGAATTTTCTAGGAAGACCATCTCTGTCCCCAGATACCACTTTATACTGATTTTCAGATTATATAATTAGAAATTTAGCCTAAGAATTTGCTTCTCTGCTGGAATATACATTTCTCTAAGAGGAGGTTCTTATTCTATTCAGATTCATTGATCATGTGTAAAGGGAAGCTTGATCCTTGTGAATAGGTTATATAGTCTCCTATGTGCTTCCTTCTATGTTTCCCCTAAAAAAAAAATCAGCATTTTTGCTTTCTGATTTTCTAACACTGCAAGCTTAATTTCATGGAACTTTA
Organism: Scalopus aquaticus; assembly: GCA_004024925.1. Lineage (NCBI taxonomy): Eukaryota > Metazoa > Chordata > Mammalia > Eulipotyphla > Talpidae > Scalopus > Scalopus aquaticus. The sequence goes on along the minus strand of PVIJ01013234.1, from coordinate 4,987 downwards.
TCATACTCATAACTATAAGTCAACAACCAGCATGCTACTTAGCACATAATAGATGCTGAGTAAATATTTATTCATATCTGTTACTCACTGTGTAGTAAGAATGTGGTTTTTATCAATTCCCTCCTGGAAGCTGAATTTGCTAAAAGGGATTTTGGGGAGTAAATGGCAATGATTTGTGCCTTGAGGAAGGAGAGAGGATTGTCTGTTAGAAGAAAGGACACATTAAAGGGAACAAGCATGCTAGCAGCTATCTAACACATAGTCTCAGCACAAAACTTATCTACTAGGAACTCAAGTAGGACACTTCCAGGTGACATCTCCCTGCCTCACGGCCTACTGCCACTGCCTGAAATGTCTCAATGGTGATTGATGCCCAGTGGAATTAATATCACCCCCTTAATTTGGTGCATGATGATGGTTTAGGGGACTCTTCCTCAAGGCTCCTTAAGTGAGCAGTCCTTTGTTAAGAACTTCTCATTTCTTCTGTATTTCCAAGGACTTTGATTTATTAGCCAATTTTACACTAACTTTTAATCAATCAGTGAAACAGGTAGACTTTACTTATTAATCTAATCTACTTGAGATATCTTTTTCTTAGTATTTCTTTACCTCAGATAAGCTTCTTCCAAGGAAAAGGAGCTTGGGGCAATGCAGGGGAAGAGTGCATTTGAGGATTAAAGATAACACCCTTTTGTCTAACAAACCTAACCCTTATAGTTAAATAATGAGCATTCTTTCAGCTTACTTCTATTTGATTAATCTCTACATCTTCAGTGCCAGGGACATAATGGCACTCAATGAATGTTTAGTGAATTAATGTGTACTTTTAATTAATCAGTTATGTTCTGGAAGTTGATTAAACCAAGCCTTAAAAATGACATATTATTTAATAAAAAATCCATATTTCAATTTCAACATTGTTTTCTTCTATAATTTCTTATTGCAGCAGAGATAGTTTGTGTTCCCCAAATACCCCCTGTGCTCCCCTGTATTCCTAATCTTCCCTTGCTTTAAAAGGAGACTAGGGGCCTCCCCGGTGGCGCAGCGGTTAAGCGCTGTGCTGTGGAGCTGTCGGCAGCGGTGACGCGAGTTCGACGCCCGGCCGGGGAGAATCCCACATGGTGCGGCAGACCTCTCCTGCCTCGCCCGCTGCTCCCCTCAGCAGTGTATTTCTGATCTGCCTGTTCTGCTCCCCACTCTGTCTCTGGTGGACCCTCTCGCCGCCCCACGTCTCTGGTCTGTACCCCAGCTTGTATGTATAAATAAAAAAAAAATAAAATAAAATAAAATAAAAATAAAAGGAGACTATATTAAAAGGAGCTTTTTTCAACCAGTCGGAAGTGAGCACAAGGGATGGGTGTCACTTCTTGTCTTTGACAATTATAAGTTGATGTAGTCTTCCTGTTTCCTCTCTGTTGATCTGGAGGGTCGGGAGGGGCAGCAGCAGAGAGGAACCTGAGATGGCAGAATGCTCCCATGGGAACAGTTTGGTGTCCTGAATCACTGTTGGGGAAGAAATAACAAGGAGGACTACCTCACCTACTTCAAATAGGGCCATGAGTGAGAACTAAGATCATTGTTTTGTTAAACATGAAGATTTTGGGATTTATTTGTTGTTACAGCAGAACCTAGTCTACGTTGACTAATAACTACTTCCCTAAATTGGTTTCTTCTTATGAACATGTCTGAAAGAGAATATGACCAACACTGGTATTTCTGAAACTTCAGAATGTATAGGCACCTTTTCAAAAGAAAAAAAGTCTCTTAGACTTTTATTTAATAATTGCTTTAGATAAATACATACATGAAATTAAGTAAAAATCTTGTATCCTTATAGCTTTTATTTCATATTAACACCAAAAATATTTTTTAAAAATCATAGGCAGAGGCTAAATCAATACAATTTCTTATCATACTTGTTGAAATAAATTGTGTGTCTGTATTTCATCCTTGGAAAATGCAATATCAGGTTCAACTCTGTTTTCTTCATTTCTCTATTTTTACTTCAGTGATTCTTAATGCAGAGAAAGCCTGGTTGCATAAGAATGCCTCAGAAAATTGCTTCTCAAATTTCAGGCCCTTATTTGTCAGTTCAGGATAATTGGACCTTTTTTGTAGACCAAATTCTGCCTGGGAGCAATCCTCAAATGCCCATTTCAATGAAGTGTCTCCTACTCACTCATTTAGCTGTCTCATTCATTGAATGGAAAGTTTAGTACTGCTTTGTAGCTAAACCTACATTTAGTGCATATCTAATCCAATTATTACTTGAGTCAGGACAAAGAAGGTATTTGTTGTATATTTGCTACCACTACCATGTTTATTGTTAGTCAGCATTTATAAATGCTTCACAGAAAGTCAGGATCCACCCAGTGAATCTGTTTGCAGTGGGTTTGTCCTGAGCCCAAGAGCAAAGTTCTTCCACATTAGGTGTGCCTGGAAACTTGTCATCTTCCTAGTAAAAGAGAACAAGATATCAAATTTCTTATGGTAATATTTTGGCTCCTGTAGAATATGACTAGAGAACTAAGAGTTTATGGACCTTTAGTTGGTACAATAGTTGAGTTTGGGTTTTTGATCTAGACAAACCTGGATTCTAATCTTGAATTAGCCATGTAACCTTGGGCAAATTACTTATTCTGCTGTGTCCCTGTTTATTCCTTGTAATGTGGGCATAATAATACTTATGTACAATATTGTGATGATTAAATGAGATATACATGTTCAGCACATGGCATATGGTGTCATTCAATAGATGGAAGCTATAATTACTACTCCTCTGGCTAATTAGTTTGGTTAATTTTCTCCTGAGTCTATCTGGGCAGGTCAATCTGCTCACCTTCATTTTACTTTCACACTCTAATATCCTAAGGTAGTCTCTGAGCTTGGAAAAGAAAAGATATCCATCTGCAGGGTATTAACCTTAAAAATGATGCTGCTTATATTTCAGTGGTATAATCTCCAGCTGCTTTAGTCTTTGGTAGAAGAGTTGAACTGGAAACTGCATGGAAATGTAAGATTGAAAAATATAAACAATTGGTTTAGAAAAGTGAATTATTTAACATTGAAGGTATTATTTAGAAAATATTTAGTTTGTCTATTTTCCTCTTATTGAAGTACGCAAGTTTTCTTGCATCTTTTTTCCCCCTTCATCTTTTTTTTTTTGAGAGGGTTGCAGCATTTGCCTATCACTGTAATAATCTACATTTGACCCTGTTCTGTTTTGTCATTAGCATTCTTTGTCCCAGGTAATGTGTAATAACAGTCTATGGCTTATAAACTCTGAACCTCGAATTTGTAGCTCTTTTTATGTGAGTCCTTTTCCCCACCAAGACTATGGTGTTAGAGAAAGGAAGAAATCATGAGAAGTTCCATGTACCCTGCAGTCTATTCTAAGTTTAGATCCTCAGAAAGGTTACCCTGTATAAGGGTAGGCTATCCAAGTATATTAGCATGTTACCTGAATTTTCTTTTTACTTCAGGGAATTTCCATTAGTTGAAAAAATAGAGATTCATGAGAATTGGCAATTTCATTTTTTAAAAAATGCCACAACTATTGAAAATGTTGTAGGTTAATGAACATCCACACCTCCTGTGAACTGATTCTTTTAGATTACTTTCCTCTAAACACCTCACTTATGTCTCTTGTCTATGAAGGACTTAAGTTGATTCATGGGAAAGCAAAAAAAGAACTCTGACACATGGAGTTCATGAGAGTAGAGCAGACCTAGGCTGATTCCTATACAGTGGGGGGGGGGGGGCTGAAAGTGTTTTGGGGTCAGAGGCTTTGGGCAAGAACAGTAGTGTTACAGGGCAGCCCCGATATAAAATGGGGTGCCTGACTGTGGGTCCTCACACATGCACTTAAAAGGGACTTATAATAAGACTTACCTGCAGGCACACACAATAAAACTAATAAAGGGTTTATTAGCAAAAGGAAGGAGAAAAAAAAGAAAGAATAAATTGGTGAATGCGTCCTACCAGTTCCACAGAGCTGGAATCTCAATGGCACACTGAAACCTGGAGAACAGCCAAGAGACTCCCAAAGCCCACATGTCTGGTTATATACCAAACATGACTGCTTAACTCCACCCTCAGTTCCCAGCATCCTCCCTTCGGTGATGATGGCATTATGAGATTTGTAGTCTTTGGTGTCTTGGATCTCTCTGGTCTGAGGTGGGGATGAGGTCCATAAAAACCTATCTGTGGAGTTTGTTCAGGCTGTTCTTCCCCAACACTAGTACCTGTATAAAGGGAAGAGAAGTGGAAGATGTTGAGACAAACTTTCTTTTAATATTTGCCTGAGTTATCCATAATGCCAAGAAAGGCAACATTTTTTAAACTTATCTTCTTCTGGGCTTTTCACATCCTTATTATTGCCTAATAATCCTCTCTGAAAGGTGACTTTGAGCAAATCAGCAGCTTAACTCTGCATTCTCTCATCTGTTGAATGAGAATGGTCCTGCTGTACTTTTTTTTTTAATTTTTTATTTTTAGTATTTTTAGTATAATGTATTTTTACATTATACTGCATTATACTACATTACATTACATATTACATGCTACATTACATATTACATTATACTGCATTATACTACATTATACAAAATGTATTTTTAGTATACATTTTTAGTATTTTGCAATTTTTATTTATTTTTTTAATATAATATTTATTTTTGTTATTCGTATCTTTTACATTATTATGTATTCCCCATAAGTTACCAACACCTGTTCACCCGTGGAGCCATCACCATAGTCCTCCGTGCTCCCCTCCTCCCCCCTTTTGAACCCTCCCCCTCCCCTCCTTCCCTGCTGAATGTTGCTTTCTTATTTGGCTCCCCTATATTCCTGTTATAAGTGAAACCATTCAATATTTTTCTCTTTCTTTCTGGCTTATTTCACTGATCATGATCCCCTCTAGGTCCATCCATGTTGCTGCGAATTGCATGTGTTTGTCTTTTTTGAATGCTGAATAGTATTCCATTGT
>PVIJ01013233.1:0-46024 GCA_004024925.1 Scalopus aquaticus | reverse complement strand
GCTTTAATTCTGGGTATTCTATTCGGTTCCATTGGTCTTTCTGTCTGTTTTTGTTCCAGTACCATGCTGTTTTAATTATTATGGCTTTGTAATATAGTTTGAAATCAGGGAGTGAAATTCCTCCGTTTTCTTTCTTTTTAGTTAGGAGGGCTTTAGCTATGCGAGGTTTTTTGTGGTTCCATATGAATTTCATCAGTAGAATTTTAGATTTTAGTTTTATCCAATAATTTTTTTGCTATTTATTTTATTTTTGCTACTACATATAGTAATTAGTCTCCAAAAATATCCTCTAACAATTTCTTCCCCACTTTTATGTACATATCTCAGTTTATATCAAAAGTAGAGCTTGACTTTCCCCACTTCCCACATATTTCCTCCTGACCTTGATTTTGGGACAACCTTTGGACTGGTTTTAAGGAAAAGAACTCAGCAGAAGGGGTATTATGGGAGTTCTGAATCTAGGTCTTAAAAGCCAGTCTTCTACTCTCAGGACCCTTCGGACTCATTCTCATGCTGCAAAGAGTCCAAGGCACATGGATTGCTACATGGAGGGTGGAGGGTTTGTGAGGGACACCCCCTTCTGAGCTGCCAACTGGCAATGAGCCCTAATTGGAATCCATGTTAAAGTGCACTATCTTGAAACACCAGCACTGTTGAGTCTTTGAATTGGACTGCGGGCTGTGCTAACATTGTGTGGGAGCAAAATTTCTCAGATAAGCTCAGGACACTCACAATATAGTAAGAGATAATAAAACAGTTGTTATTTTAAATTACTAAATTTTGGAATTGTTTGCTATATAGCAAAAGATAACTGAATTGATGTTCTTCTTTATTCTAGCATTTAAAAACAATTCAATTTTCTAAAAACATATGACTTATAGCTTAGAAATGATATTTGAATTCAAACATTGCTCTGCAGAAATTGTATTAAACAGTCTAGTTCATATATATGCAATGGTTGTCTTATTAAAACAGTATATAAAAGAATATTGTTTCCATTGGGGGAAATGTATGTATATTTCCCTGTATGTTTTGTGATACATATTGGCTTGTATGGAGACTGCACTTTGCTCATGGTATTTGTTCTCCTCTATTTTTCAAGGTGCTAGAGCATCTATATTTAGCTGGATATACAGCAGCTCAGGATGGAGACTATTTCTCAACCTGCCAAGCTGCTGCAATTTCTGATCAAGGGGCTATAAAAGGGGTTATTCTATGCAAGCTCATGAAGACTCTTTGCCGCTTCATCTTTTCTTCCATGAGGAGATGGATAATATATTTAGAACATACCTTAGACCAAGAAGACAAGGTCATACAAGTAGAAAGGAACTTGGGTCAGACAATGTGAGGTACCTTGCTCACACTGAACTTCTCATATGATTGAGAAACTATTTCTGATTTATTTAATCAACTAATGTCAGGATATTCCAATAGTTGAAGTCAACCAATCCTCAGTAAAAATAGCAAATGAATGAGTTCTTGGCTAAAACCACTTGCTGGAAGTCCACTGTTTTCTTTTTCTTTCTTTCTTTTCTGTTTTAATTGAAAAATGTTGGTTATAGCACTATATATGATTTGAGGGTATAGGTTCACACTTTCTCAAATGTATGTTACCTTACCGTGCCCATCACCAAAATACTAGTAACCTATATATTTGTACCACCTCTACCCTTTGCTCCCACCCTCTACTCCCTACTTGGCTAGTTGTTCTGCTGTCACAAATCAAATGTTAGTTTTTGTTGCTTTGTTTATTCATTTGCTTTGCTTTTTTATATTCTGCACATGAGTGAAAACATCCAATACTTGTCTTTATCCTGACTTATTTCACTTATCATATGCCATCCAAATTCCATCCGTGTTGTTACAAATAACAAGATTTCATTTCTATTTATAGATGAGTTTTATTCCACTGTATATGTACCATGTCTTCCTTATCCACTCATGTGTCATTCAGTACTTATATCCATATCTTGACTATTGTAAATAGTACTGAAAGGAACATAGGGTGCATATATCTTCCCAGTTAGTGTTTTCATATTCTAGAAGTCCACTATTCTGTACCTATACTTTGAACAGAGATGGCTATCGCATATTTTTTCTCAGTGACTCAGTTTCCTTTATGTAAAATAGATATTATAATAAAGAATGTCAGTTAATTTTCTTCTTAAAATGCCACTAGAAAATAGAATGTAATTACACTACTAGGTAAGTCCATAATCTTCCCATAGCAAAACATTTTATTTCAACAGCCTTTCATCTTTATGTTTGAATGCTAGAGAATATAAGGAAACTGAAGAAATAAATTTGAGGAAAGAAGATGTACATGGATATATATGATACATAATGAAACTTTCAAAGCAGTAGATGCACAGTGTAAATGATAATGTAATATACATACACACACAATGAGAAAATTTTAAAGGATGGACATAATAGGGCCACATTAGTTAGACAATGAATTGTGAAGGCAATTAGTTTCTCATTAGGATGCCTGGGGAAGATCTTACTTTAAGGCACTAGCTTAAAAACTTAATATATAATTAAAGCAGCATGCTGCTAGTGATAGTGTTTGATGGTGTATCTCTAGCAAAACATGATGGAGGCATAGGAGAAAATTAGGGTTAATATTAGTTTAATTTAGTGAAAACAGTGTTTTCATTCACCTTCAAAGTAGGTATAACAAAAACCCATAAGGGTGTTTTAGCACAAATACTCAATAGCCCAAAATCATCGCTATAACCCTCTCCTTTTCCCTTACCTATGTCTTCATTGGGAAATATCTTTTCCAATTACGATCTTCCATTACAATCATCTCATCTGCTGTAATGATTTGTATGAATGATGGCTGATAAATGCTTTGTTTCCTGGATTGATACTGCCCCAGAGGTAACATGTATGGGAAAGAAATTTAAAAAGCCACGTTTTAAATTATTTTTAATATCAAGAGATTCTTTTTACCATAATATTCACAATCTTTTGTAAATCACCACAATATATCCCTATAGAAACATTTATATGCACACACACACACACGCACACACACACACACACACATACATGCAAAAATATACTCCCTGGATTTTATTTCATAAAAAAGCAATGTGTTTCATAAAATGAAGAAGGATATTCCCATCTTGTATATGTTAAATTTATTTCATAAAGTACAAGTATACATAATATCTGTCACTTTTTGTTTATTTAATGTTATGACAAATGTCACTTTTATTTAAATAAGTACAAAATATGTGCAAAGTCTCTTTTCAACCCCACAACAATGTTATTGATTTCCTATAGAAAGGTTTGATAGTATGCACATATCTTTTAATATTTATCTTTCTGATTTATGGAAGCACCCTTCAGCTGTTTTCTAGTTATCCATACTTTTGGAGTTAAACTGTGTCTTGATGGAAATTTCACACACTGTCAAAATACAGATGAGAAATAATGTGGAAATTTTCCCGGCTATCCACATTTTCTTAAAAATGGAAATGAGTCACACAAAATTACTGAGGAAAAATTTATAACTCCCCAAGAGCAGCATGCATACTGCCACAGATTGTTCCTTTCACGAGACACTTCTCAGATACATGTGAGATGCAATTTGGGATTCCCCTTCTGTAGTGTAGCCAGGACTTCCCTGCTCCCTAATTCCTACGTTGATATTATCTGATGCTTGAATTTCTTTAAAAACAATGAGATAATGAGAAAGATTTTATGGTTCCTCTGTTCTACAGTCTTTTGATAAAATCGTAAATTCTTCACCTAAGAAAATTTTGTAGGTGGAAGGGAATCTATAAGTTTTACATGTGAAGAAGGCCCTCCACGAACACCCTGACTGAATGCTGGAATTGGTTCCATGTTACGCCTTGTTTTCATAAGCTCTCATCTTGATTGAATTCCTTGCTCTAGATCATACAGGAGAGAACAAGAGTAGCCTACAAAGTAAGGATTTGTAAACTTTAGAAGAAACTAAAAGAAATAGTTTTAGTAGAGTTAATTGGTTAAGTCATTCCAGTGGTTAGTATTTCAGAAATACTGTACTTTTAGTACTGGGTTACTTTGTAAAAATAATATAAACATAATTTGTTATTAATAAAAAAAATGTTACCAGTGATAATATCAAACTCATCTCATTGTATTTGCTGATCACCTATGAGGAAAGGAAGGAACTGTTCCCAAGGCCACTCCCTTGTTTAACAATGTCAACAGATTGTTATTTTTGGGGAACTTTCACCTCCAGATTGAAATTATTCCCTAGCACTCATGTTTGCTGGCAGGTATTGGTTTTGACAGTGCCAACTTCAGAAAGATTCATTATCCTCTTGTGCATTACCAACTCTAGAGGCAAGCAAAAATGTCAGAAATCTCATGAGCAAATAAAATTTCATATTTTTTTATCTAATTTATAGACTGGGGAGATTTTGATAAATGATGCAATTTTGAGACTTTTCCTCTCTAAATTGAAACATTTGAAATAATAGTGAAAATGGAAATTATTTCCTCTTGTCTTATGTTTAAAAATTTATCTGCTACTTTAAGTTACTGTCTACTTTCATGCTTTCTTATTTTGTCTAGTATTGGGAAGTGAAGAGGTATTTGGGTAATGACAAGTTTTAATTCATGAAATACGTTGACCAAAATAGATAACTCATTTCAACATGAAAACTTTTGGATTTTAAGTGGAATATAATCAAATGATATGCATGTGCATGGATGAGATACTTTCAGGTATATCTTCTTTTATAGGGGTAAACTGGAATGAGTAGAATAGGGAGGCCAGGGAAGGAAGACTTACTCTAGCAGAATCCTTCAGGTAGTCTTGTTTATAGTAAAGAAATAAAATTCATTTGCTGGTTTGCTGACAAGTATAGCTCCTTTATTGATGGAAATTAGGTCTTTGATCATTAAAATGTATGCTTCTTAAATGGATTCTTAACCTTGGATAGTGTTTTTCTTTTAACTTTGGGGTTCATGAAGACTACTTACAATTAAGCAACACCTGAAATCAAGTGTAGTAATCAAGTGTATCAAATATAGTTTTTCTATAAATAGTGGAAGGGGAAAAAACTTAGTCCTTGTTTTCCCTTGAGCTGATAGCACTTGGAAAGGTAATGAACTATGAAAGAAGTAAATAGTTTACATCGGCTTAATTTAGCTAGGTTGGGTTGGATTACAATTTAGCATAAAAGACAAACTTTTCTAAATATTATTATGTAAAAGAAGAATCTTGATTTCTGATAAATGTGCTTATTCTTATAGCACAGACAACATAATCAGCACTGATTCGTGCACTACTACTCTTCCTTAGAAACGCCAGAACCTATTTTCTATTATTCACATTTTGTCATTTCTATCCTTCAATGAGCTTTATGTAAACCTAAATTTGACTACAGATTTTGTAGCATGCATGCACACACACGCACACACACACACACACATACACAGACTCATTTATCTTGACAGATGCTTGTGCTAGTTGAACACATTGTGTATAAATTGTACATAGAATCACTATAGTATAGAATAGCTTTTTAAAAATAAAATATTCATTCTGTGTAATGAATATGCTAGCTTTCCCTCATGGCCTAGATCAATTGGCTGTTCTCTATGAATGTTCTTTAATACCTATGTGGGATTAATTATCCCTTCTTAACTTTACAAAACTATATACATTTATCACTAAAAATATTCTATTCTGTAAATAAGTCATGTGTGTATATGTATATATACATAGTTCTTTGCTTCTGATAAGTTATTAATTCCCTGACAGAAAAGTCCATTTTATTCATAGGGATCTTCTGCTTTACCCATTATAATATCTTGCAAATAGTAAACTCTCAGTAAGTTTATCTGAATTGATCTTCTAGTTGATATATTCTTAAGCTAGCTTTTTATGTATTTAGAAATATTGGAAATGACAAAGGACTAGTTAAAATAGAGGTACTAAGATGTTATATGATGCAAGAGAGATATCTTCAATTTTCTGTATGAAAATATTTAATAAATTTCTATTTTGTTGTTATTATAAATTAAATTTGTTTTTATTAATTTCTAAAAAGCTGCTCCTCACTCAACATCAATTATAAATATTGAAAAAAAATAATGAAGGAAAGGTTTCTTATTTATACTAAGGACTCACGATGAATCTCTTTATACCATTCTTGTAAAACAAGTTAAATTATTTATTTTTATTATCTCAGACATGTAGCTAGCCACATTTACCCTATTGTCAGTGATCTAGTCATAGTGATAATTGTCAGGTATAGAGAAAATATTTATTATCACTAGCAGCAATTATTTAATTGTTGAAGATTAAGTCAGATTTAAGTTTGTACATCACAGAAATTGAAGGATTACCAAGTTAAGGGCTTTGTTACTCTCAGGAAAGAAGACTCCATGAACCTCATGTTTGCATTAATCCCCACAGATACCCAAGCCTCACAGAGCTCAGGAGGTTGGACACATGCCATGGGTTTGTGTCACCCCTGAGGAAACATGAATTCAGGAAGCCCTAGTCTTTGCTAGTGACTCTAGCAAAACTGCTTGGCTTTCCAACAGAGGGAAGCATATTTTTATTTCCTTCAATAACAAACAAACTTTCCCTCCATTCCAAAGGGAGGACTTATAACTGATGCTGCCTCCCATAAAAGTATCCTTGAAAAGACAGTACAGAAAAAAAGGAGTCACAAGCCATGTGAAAATGGAAGAGTCCCTTGTAATATTGCCTTTCAACAAATGGTGCAAGACATGATCCTGTTAGTAAGAGTGTAGTAGAGGTGTGCATTTCTGCCCTCTGGTATCTAGCCTGCTATTTTCATCTTACTCATGCACACACATACACACACACACACAAAGTGACATACAGAAATATAATTAAACTAAACCTCATTGATGGAACTGGTAACGTTAAATAAAAATACTCAGTATTGCTTGAGAGTTTGGAAAAATGTGCACTTATATTTTCAGTGCTAGGGAAATTTGAAACATTTTCTTTTTCTTTAAGATTTATTTATTTATTTATTTATTTATTTATTTATTTATTTATTTATTTATGGATAGAACTGAGGTGTAGACCAGAGGTGTAGGGGGCTGAGAGGGTTCACCAGTGACAGAGTGGGGAGCAGAACTGGTGGATCTACTGAAATACACTGCTGAGGGGAACAGCCTGATAATGTGATGGTGCTGAGATTTAACCACTATGCCACTAGGGAGGCCCCTAATTTGACACATTTTCTAACAGGTAAATTTGTCATTATGTTTCAAAATTCTTAAAATGCATTACATGCTCTAGAGATTTTTCCAAAGAACTCAATAGAGATGTGGACAAATTCAGTAATATTTACTAGCTATGATTTTAATAAAAGCAAAAGAAAAACTACCTATATCATGGATAAAAGTGAGCTAATTAAATCAAATTAAATTTCACTGATGTGTGGAAAACTGCTATACATTAAACAAAAGCTACATTATTGAAGAATTCTCACTACCTTTGTAAAATATTTATTGTGTAGGGCTTGAGTCTACAAAACACAGTGTACCAAAACCCATTAAAAAAAGTATGTATCTTTGTGTCCATGGGGCTATATAAATGTAGAAGTACTGAAAAATTGAAAACTTGAAAACTAAAAATGTTTACGGTAATGATGATTGAAATTGAAAATTGAGGTTATTGGTTAGATGTTAATGAATTTCTTTATTTAGGGGTCTTCTAAGTTACTTATATTATTCTTTTAATAATTGTGCATGTGTTATTTTATAATTAGAAAACATGTACTTTCTGACTTTTAATTTAGACTCCTTGATGTACACTAGAGTACTATTCTGTGACTCAGAGAATATGAGAATTAGTTACCCTGGAGTTCTAAATAATTAGTCATAACAAAGACATAAGAAGACAGAAACTGTTTTTTTGAGTCATATCCACCATCCCTCTTGAGTATAAACATGATTTTGAAAGAACATAAGTTATGATAAACATCAGAATAAAAATGTATTATTTCACAAATTAAATTTATGATTTCATAAATTAAACTGTTGCTTGACACATCAAAATGTTTAGTAACACAGAATAATCATAATTGTATAAGGTTTTGATTTTCATATTGGTAATAAAGGGTATTTATACCCCCATGGAATTGCTTTATGGAAAGCTTACAAATGGCAGTTTAGAACCATCTATATCATCTCATCATTTAGAATCAAATCACAAAAAAGAATTACAGAATTAAACTAGTTATATTGTAAATGACAAAATAGATTAATTTTAAATATTAGCTAGGGAAGGAAAGACTTGTTAATTTTTTTTGTCTTTTCAACACCATAAATTTTAACCTTACACTTTGTTCCATGTGCCAGTTTCAATACATATTTTTAATAGTTATCAGCAAATAATACTCTTCAAAGTAAGTAAAACAGTGTTCTCCACTTGTAAAATGGGAAATAGTAAGACTTGCCATAACTAAAGATTTTATGAATTAACTTTAAAATTTAACTTAAAAATACTAATTTAAATAATATTTTAACTTTAAATCACATTTATCAAATGCCCTACAAAAGTGATCAAAATATGTTTCTAATTCTTGATTGCGTTTAAAAATTATATATGATTCTGCAGGAAAGATCTTGGCATACACATAGACGTAAGAGAAGACAAGTATATTTGGTACATAGTCATTGAATATGAATATTTTTAAACAAAAACACATCCCAAGCGCAACAAAAACCTCATCTATGAAATCTTTAATTTTCAAATCTTATAAAACACATTGTTGTATATGGATTTCCAGATGCACAAAATATTCTGCATCTTTCTTCTTTCTGTCCTAAGCGGGCCTCTGTGGTTGCCATCCTCACTGTATAATCAGTATGTTAAGTCCAGCCACGGTGAGAGTATTTACACCATGGAAACCCAGACATGCTACAGAGGGCTTTTCCCCTTTCCATCCCAAAAGTCAGTGGTTAAACATATACCAAGATATGGTCCTAAAGTCATACTGATGACCGAGGCGATTAATTATATAAATTATGAAAACATTTAATCTGAGAATTAGCACTTTAAGTGTATGTGTGTGTGCAAGTGTGTGTATACAATTAAAGGAAAGTCTTGGAAACTCCCTATTGATGAGAATTTCTACTACTCTTCTCTTAGTAGAAAAAGGGAAATGCGATTTGGATAGAGTTCAGAATGAGACAATATGAGTGGGAGAATTTCTTAACAAGTGAAATAACTGTTATTTGATAGTGTATTAAATGAAATATAGGAAAAATTGAGATAATTTTAAAAGAAATGAACTCCACTTAATTTTTTAACAATAAACAAATAAAAGAGGATCACTGCATTAGTATTTACTGAATCACATCTAGTTTTCCCTCCCATCAGGAACCTAATAAAAAGAACCTTGCTCTAATATCACTTATTTGAAGGACAATCTACAGTTATTAAACTGATGGAATGTAAGGGAAATAAATATTAATTGTAACTTTCAGTATTAATACTTATTGCTGAAAAAAATACATACCTAAAACATAAAAAGTATAAATGATTTCTTGTTTTACCACATTAACTCTGAAGCATTAAAAAAAATTAACATCACTGAATATATAGCAAACAGTAACTCCAAGATTTCTTGAAGTCATAATAATATGCTTATCAAAGAATAAAATAACTGCAGTTAAATACTTTCCTCCTGGTAGCAAATGCTGTAGTGAAGATATATCACTAACAGATGGTGCAGAGGATGTGAGCCTGCTGGGTGATGGGAGGATAATATCACTAAACCAGAATAAATTTCTGCTTGACTCTGATTGAGCACTGAACTGCTCAGAGAAATAGGTAAGAATCCAACAGATTGGCATTGGAAAAGCAGAGATAGTTGCTTAACATCCAAATAATAGATCTCAAATATCTGAAGAAGTTGAAGAAGGAGTTGATTTGTAAGATTTGTCAAGGTTGGTAGTCCCATTCTGACTGTGGTAGTAATGGAAAGGTAATTCCAAGGAATCTTGTAGAGCCACGCAATCCAGCAATGTTTAAATAAAATGCACATCTACGAATTCCACCAAGCACTCCACAGTTTGCGCAAGACAGGATTGCTTAGCATATGGCATGTGGGCATGCAGACCCTTTTATATGTGTAGATCTATATGCAAAAATGAGGAGGATTGTGGAATTGAAATGTGATAATTGTCCTTTTGTGCTTGTTCTTTTGGGTGTGCTTGTATGTTTTAAAGGAGTGATGTGGGTGAGTAAGGGAGAAAGGAGGAGGCAGGAGGCCTGGTTCACTCTAATCATCTATTTGTTGACTCCAACAGAGAAGAATCAAACATTTGTGTGCATTGATCTTCTCTTACTGAAGGATAAGCTTAATGAAAATCAAATAATGTTCAGATGTGTACAAGTTTAAACAACACAGCATCAATAGAGTTTCAGATTGGTTAGGTATCAGAGATAAACAATTTTTGCACAGTTTAACAAACAGTTGAATTTTTTGAACTAAAAATGTTCAGAATGGAGGTTTGAGTTTTTTTTCAGCATGAATTCAATAACTGAATGTAACATAAAGCTATTTTAAAAAATCTTTCGGACTAAAGCTTGAAGCAATAGGGTTTAATTTTTAAAATTAAAAATTTAAAATGCTATGTTATTGCACTTAGATTATTCTTCTATTGACAGCTATATCTTAAGACATGCATAATCTTAGTCATCAAAATTTCTGATTTAAATAAAACAGCACAGGGGGGCATCAATGTGTTTTATAACTATTCAATACATGTTTGAAAATGGAATATGCTCAGAATGGAGGTTTGAGATTTTTTTTCAGCATGAATTCAATAACTGAATGTAACATAAAGCTATTTTTAAAAATCTTTTGGACTAAAGCTTGAAGCAATAGAGTTTAATTTTTAAAATTAAAATTTTAAAATGCTATGTTATTGCACTTAAATTATTCTTCTATTGACAGTTATATCTTAAGACAGGCATAATCTTAGTCATCAATATTTCTGATTTAAATAAAACAGCACAGGGGGGCATCAATGTGTTTTATAACTATTCAATACATGTTTGAAAATGGAATATGCTGTTAAATTAGTATTCAGAGAAATTGGATAAAAAAAATTCAAGAAGCAGAATCTGAGTCATGAAAATGGTCTATTTTTAAGTATAATTTTAAAAGCCTAAAGATTGATAATCAGTGTCATGCAAAGTGTTAATTGACTATGGTAAATATTATGTGTGAAGCACAGAGTAGTTGAAATGGAAGTCAGGAACCTTGTTTTTAAATAGTATTCCTATTGAAGCACAGCATACATATCAGAAGGTGCTTAGATCATGATTATACAGGTTGATAAATTTATAAAAATTGGAGACATCCACAAAATCAGCACTTGTGTCAAGAAATAGAATATTTCCAGTCCCTCAAAATTCCACATTGTGCTATATTCAGTAGTAACATCACTCTCAGTGGTAACCTGTATCCTGAATTCTGGCACTGTAATTTAGTTTTGCCTAAAACATGTTTCTTTTTAAATTTCTCTCTTTACAGTCCAACTCTTCTCTTTGTGCTCATCAATGCCATAACATTTATACAGCACTTATAATATTCCAAGAGTCCTACATATATTATGTTACTCAATCCTAAAGCAACCCTATCAAGTAGATATCCTTATTTGCATTTTAGAGATAAAGAAATTAAGTTTAGAATATTTAAGTAACAAGTTCAATAATAAGAGTATTAAAGGTGGGATCTTGGCTTACATCTCCCAAATTTTAAGCTATTACATTAAAGGAAACCATCTTGAATTTTATTGGTTTTTTCATGAGTATTTCTATTCCTATGAAGCTTTAATATCTTTGGAAAAAATATTTCTGAACACAAGGCATAAGTTAAAATATTGATCTGTCTTCACACACACACACACACACACACACACACACACACACACACACAAAATTTGTTTGGGGATATGAGAACACTCACATGAGTTTTCTGTTAAGAATAACTGAAACACCAAGTCACACTTATTGACAAGAATTTGTATATGTTGAGGCTAAGAAAGAATGGCTGAGAAAGACTGGTCTAACAAAAGTAAATGACATAGTCACCTCAGGTACAACGCAGACTCTGAATTCTGATAGGAGGTAAAGTATAATGTAGCTCATCAAAGGGAGTGATTAGTTCTGTTTGGGTTGGAGGTGGGTAGCTTTAGGAAGATTTCAGGATAAAATAAATCATCAATATTTTTCACTAGTCCTAGAATGGATAGTAGTGTTAAGCATAGAAAGAGCATTTGTGCGCCTCCCTGGTGGCGCAGCGGTTAAGCACTGTGCTGTGGAACTGTCGACAGCTGTGATGCGAGTTCGAGGTTTGGTCCCTGGCTGGGGAGATTCCCACATTCAGGTCAGACCTCTCCTGCCTTGTCCGCTGCTCCCCTCAGCAGTGTATTTCAGTCAGTCTGCCTGTTCTGCTCTCACTATCTCTGGTGAACCCATTCGCTGCCCCACATCTCTGGCCTGTACCCCAGCTTGTACACATAAATAAATACATCGTTTTTTTTTTTTTTTTTTTTAAAGAGCATTTGAAGCAGAAAATCTAGCACAACCCTGCTTATAGCACCACAGTTTGGGGGAATTGTACATAGTAAGGCATAGAAAATAAAAATTTGAAACAGAAAATGTAGAAAGGTCATTGGTAAGGATCTGGATTTTCAGTCAATAGCTTGCAAACAGCTGTCCTATTTGAACTAAAAGAGGATCATGTCTAAATGCAATTTGACAACCTGAATTGGCTCTCAGAACTAAAAAGAAAAGTCCATGAAAAACTGGAAAATGCAAATAAAATCTGGAGTTTACGTTTTATTAGTGTACCAGTGATAATATCTTATTTTTGATAAATAAACCATAGTTTTGTAAGATGTCAACTTTTAGAATAAAGAAGGAAGATTAAAAGGAAAGTTTCTGTACTTATTTTACAATTTTCTGTAAATCTATTTCTTTCCAAATAAGTTTATTTAAAATAAAAAAAAAAAGAACTAGGTATTAAGGGAGTAGCTTATTTGGTTTGTTTTTCCTCTTCCCGACATACCTCAGGCAAATATTTACTTGTTGGTCACTTAGAGAAACAAAAGAGTAGAACAAGCCCTTTATGAATAGGAAGCAACAAGGATCTTACATAGCTGCTGAATCCTAAATAGTTTACTCTTTCACAACCGGCTCCCACCACTTTGCCACAGGGAGAGCAAGCCTTGAAACAGAGCAGGGGAGTAGTTTGTCTTAGTTGATACTGCCCACGACAACAAAATAGCATTCACTGGGTGCCTTAAACAACAGAAATTTATTGATCACATTTTTGGGAGTTCAATATGTAACTGTTAGCAGGGTTGGTATTTTTGTGAGGGGTAAGTCCTTGTATGGTGTTTTCTCATTGTGAGGGTGTGAGGAGCAGGATGGGGAGGGGGAGAGAGAGAGAGAGAGAAAGAGAGTGTTTGGCCTCCTTTTTATAAAGGCACTAATCCCATCATGAGGAACAAAGCTCTCCTGACCTTATCTCTTAAAATATCAAATTGGGGGCTTCCCTGTTGGCAAAGCTGTTAAGTGCTGCCCTGCGGAGCTGTGGGCAGCAGCAGGCACACGCCCAGTCTGGGAGATTCCCACGTGGCTTGACAGACCTCTCCTGCCTGGCCCGCTGCTCCCCTC
Organism: Scalopus aquaticus; assembly: GCA_004024925.1. Taxonomy (NCBI): domain Eukaryota; kingdom Metazoa; phylum Chordata; class Mammalia; order Eulipotyphla; family Talpidae; genus Scalopus; species Scalopus aquaticus. The sequence goes on along the minus strand of PVIJ01013233.1, from coordinate 32,331 downwards.
AGCAGTGTATTTCTGTCGATCTGCTTGTTCCGCTCCCCACTCTATGTCTGGTGAACCCTCTCGCGCCCCATGCCCCTGGCCTGTACCCCAGCTTGTATGCATAAATAAATAAATCTTTAGAAAATAATCAAATTGGGGGTAGAATTTCAACATATGAATAGGGGCAGCATAATTCAGTACATAGCCCTTGGAAGGAAACATGTTGGGCAGTTGCAGTAAAGTAACTGATGGTACAACCAGGGCCTATCTCAGGAATACTCCCACACAACCCAAATTCTCAAGGAGGGTCACTGACAAGTGTTCCCTCCTCTTAGGCAGTATCCAGGTTGGGAGACATGAACACACAGAGAAATATAAGGAGATGCTTGAAAACTATGACCAAATGAAGCAGAATTAATGAACTAAAAATAAATAAATACACTCATCTTTTATGTTGAATAACTCTGCGATTGATGAGGTGAATAAGATTCACATGAGTTGATCCCAAGCACATGTCTATGGTGGTCTATTGCAGAATGGCCTACATTTATACATACACACACACACACACACACACACACACACACACACACACACACAATCTTCAAACTTTTGTTGAGACTTCTCATCAGACCAAAAATTGTCAGCATCAAAAGTTCAGAACGGGCATCAGGTGTCTTGGAAAAAGTCATAGCGGTGAGGAATGGTGCACATCAAATTTTTTTTTAGCACAAAGGCCAATATTAAATAGAAAACATGGGTGGAAAACACTAAGCTAAATCATATATGCCTTTAAGTCTAATATTTTCAAAAGGGATAAAATATTAAGGGATGATATTGTATCATTGCTTATTTACCAGTGATTTGTTTCCCACTTTCCATTGTGCTATATAAATTAATTGTACATTTTACAGTTGCTGTTATCTTGGACATCACAAAATGTGGTGAAATGCAAAGACCTCAAATCTATGACAAAGATGTTCACCAAATATGTATTATCCCTTTCTCCTTTAGTATTTAGACTTTTCCTTCCTCTGTTCCTCCCCTGTCTCCTTTGTCAATTTTAAGCTGGGTGCACTGAAACCAGCTACAGACTATACTTCTCAGTATCCCTTGAAGTTAAATGAGACCATATGAGCATGTTCAGGCCAATGTTCGTGGTAGAGGGATAGTGCAGTTTCTAGGATTTTTACCCCAAGGGGAAGGGTAGGCTTTCTCATTTCAGTTCTCACTTTCATGTTGACAAGAATGTGACAGTAGCTCAAGCAAATGTTTGAGGCTGCAAGAAAGTCACATTTTGAATTAGTGGAATCACAAATAGAAGGAACTAACTATGTGTCTTATGATTAATGTGGCAAGTAAGTACTGAAATGTATCCAAGCACTACTCCTGAATTTTGAATGGTGGAAAGAGTGAAGCCATTTTTTTTTTCCTCGAAAGCTCGATTTTATCTAGGCTTAATATTACAATTGATGTGGTAGGAAATTTACTATCAAAATCTTGAATAGAAAGAAACTAAGAAGTATATTTTCAAGGGAAAGATGTTTTCTAAAATATATTTTCAACTCTGGTTACATAGAAACAGACTAAGACTGAAGTCAGGCATTGAGTCAGTGCTCTAAAAAAAACATAACTTATTGCTATGTACTCCCCAGATTAAATATAAAGTTTTTTAAGAGTCTGATGCTTTATCAAAGATACAGGAGGAAGAATACCTATAAGATGGAATTTTCTTTGTCAAATGTTATTAATTATATATTATATATAATGTTGTTAAGCATATATTAGTTATATAATTATATATCATTATATAATATCAATTATATAATGTTATCAATGTACTTTATTATTAAATTTGGCAGCATGTGTATGGTGTATATGGGTACATGGGTACACATGAGTGGATGTCAGAGATAGTTAACACTAGGATTTGATAATTATAATAAATTAAAAAACAAAATTAACAGGGAAATATAAATCAGAGACATCTGCAGAGATGGGGGAGGGGGTGGGGGAGGGTTCAAAAGAGGGAAGCAAAGAGCACAAGGGACTATGGTGATGGGGCAGGGGTGAACTGGTGGTGGGAATCTTACAGGGACTACACCTGAAAGGAGAAAGCATACATTATACAAAAAAGGAAGAATGATATAAAATATACATAAAATAAAAAAAGGTTTACATCAAAAAATATCAGAATTTGATTAAAAATGTTTTCATTTTTTTGATTTAGCTTATTTCTGTAGTTTGAAGAAGAGAATCTTTTTCCAACCTCCAACAAAGAATGCATTATATCTTATAACATATCTTTATTAAACGAGATGTCAAATTTTACTAAAGAGATTATCTTGGCAAAATTGGAACTGGGACACTTCCAAGTTTCCACAAGGAATATAATAAATTCTCAAGAGAAATTTAATTCAACAGTGCCTTTTCATTTGGAGTCAGCTATTTGGCTAATAGGAAAAGTTAGTAGATGAAGAATTACATCAAAACGTATGAAGTTTAATAAGAAACTATTATGAAGTGTCAGTAAATAACTTTGTTCCTTAGATTAATCATTGTAAAAAAGGAACTCATTCTTATTAGCCTCAAAAAATATATGTTGAATAGCAGAAATTGTAGCAGTTTCATTAAAAAAGCGTAACCATGTTTTTTATAAATGTAATTGTTTCTTAAGGATCAGTCATATCAGTTTTGTTAATATTATTAATCATGACACTTGTGACATGCTGGGACAGATGCTGGGTCCTATGAATACATATTACACTAACCTTTAATCTCACTATTTAGTGAAGTACGTCCCCATTTTCAAGAAGAGAAAAGTGAAGCACAGAGAAGTTAACTTGCTCAGGGTAATACTAACAGTAAATGACAGGGATAGAATTCAAAACGTGATCTGCTTGATTTCAAATCCAACTTCCTCATAAAGATTCATATTTTGCCCAAAAGTTATATAAAAAAATGAAGAATTTTATAATATTTAAAATGAGAAAGGGAATTAAGTAATTTCCCAGTATAATTTAGGCAACGTACAAAAAATACACACAGGTACTTTTACATAAAGCTCCATAAATATTATTTCAGTTTAATCTTTATATTTAGCTATGCTATACTTTCTGGTCCATAAAGGCAAGTATTTACATATAGGTAAATTAGATTTTATTTTTATTTTTACAGTTATCTTTCCTCTTTTAGGCTTTAGATGAAATCTATACAAATGTTTTTATGTATGTATTTATACAAACACACTCATAAATATTAAAATAGCAGTGCTATTCATCTTTTGGAATAATGTCAAAAGCAAGTACACTACATGAAAATGAGTTATAAATATTTGTATGGACTTAGGTTTATTAGAAAAGGACATTTCTTCAAAGATAGTTCAAGCTGTGTCTTGGAATAGAGGACATAGCTGAAAGCCAATATATCTATATTATAACAGGACAGCCCATTTAAAGCAATTTGATGCTCATTGAGTACATTCAAATGACTTTTAAGATTATGAAATCTTCCTTGTCTTGCCAAGGACAAATGAATGGCTTGTTACTCAACCGTGTTGTTTCATACAAGGATTAACATCCCTCCTCCTAAATCATTAACTTACAAAATCGAAGAGTTTTTTGACAGAAATTAACTGAGGTTCCAGGTAGTATCTTTGCATTTTTATTGACACTACAATTAAAATCACATCTAATAATCATAACATTATATTTAAAAATAAATACCATAGGTAAATATCTAGTATTTAAAAGATCTATGCTCTCTTACTTTCAATATAAGGTAGAAAACTTTATCAAGAATTTTGATATTCAGCAATAATAGTTTTGAATATTGTTAGCACTGCTTCCATTATTATTCAGGGGAAAATATTATGTCCTCTCATACCCTATTACCATTTTATAATAACTTATACCAAAAAAAAAAACAACCTTCTTTCCATCAGTATTTTTTAATAGATGTTATTTTTAGATGAGCTTTGAGGTTCAGAGCAAAATTGAGCACAAAGTTCAGAGAGTTCCAATATATCCCCTGGCCCATATATGCCCAACCTCCCCCACTATGCAGCTCCTGCACCACAGCAGTACATTTATAACAAATTGAACCTACATTGACACATTATTATCAACCAAAGTCCATAGTTTATATTAGCATTCCTTTTGGGTTGTGTACACTCCATAGGTTTTGAAAAATGTATAATGACATTTAATACTTTAGTAGTATAAGAAATCATTTACTACCTTAAAAAGTATTGTGCTATGTCTATTCATCTTTTACTCTAGCTTAACATCTGGCAAACAGTGATCTGTTACTATCTCCAAGTGGAGTAGTAAGAGCTTTTATATTTGCAGAATGTTGTATACTAGGAGTCATACAGTCTATAGTCTTCTCAGATTGACTTCTTATACTTCATAAAATGTATTTTAAGTTCCTCCAGGTCTTTTCATGGCTTGATAACTCATTTCCTTTTATCACTGAGTCATATTTCATTGTCAGTTTATTTATGCATTCACCAACATGTTGGTTGTTTCAAATTCTGGCAATTATGAATTAAGCTTCTTTAGATACATGCACCCAGATTTTTAATATAGTTTTTTGTGCATAATTCTCACTATATGACAATTTGGAAAAGACAAAAATACAGAGATAGTAGAAAGAGCAATGCTTTTTCAGGTGTTCAAATGGAGACAGAAAGAGATTAATAGGTGGAATTGAAGGGATTTTTGGGTAGCAGGATATTCTGTATATGGTAATGATGAGTATATGACATTATTCATTTATCAAAGCCCACAGAACTGTATAAGACAAAAGTAAACAACATTAATGTAAGATGTAGACTTTAATCATAATGAATCAGTATTGGTTCACCACCTGTAACAAGTGCACTGCACTAGTGCAAGAAGTAAGTGGAGAAACTGTGAGCAGCAAAGAGAAGTGGTGTATGGGAAGCATATAAACTTAAAACTGCTCTAAAAGGACAGTCTATTAATTGTTTTTAAAATACTTTTAGAAACTTTAATTATTTATTTCATTGAAGTAACTAGTTTAAAACACTATATGCTTTAGTGGTATAAGTGCTTATTTTTTCAAATGTATGTTATCCCCATGCCTAGCACCAGAAATTCTCTGCCACAGTCAAGCATAGTCCATTGTATTAGAATTTCAAATTGTATGGTGTTACCTTAGATGTTGTTTTTTCGGTTATTGTACTTGTGGCAGACTGTTACCAATCATGATGTCTGGAGTCAACTCTGGGGGTAGGGATGGGGAGTTTTGATTTGTAGCATTTGCAATATCCATGGTGATACTACTTTCACTTTGCTAATACCACACTACTAATGCTAAGTTACATGCGGAGAAGGAATGCACATAAGAGGCTCTAGCATCCTGTATGAGCCTGTTAGCATTCTGTTAAAAGTCTGAAGTGATAGAGAAAACTTATAGTGAACACTGAATGGGAATATTTCTGTGCCCCATGTAGAGGCATTTTCTTCCTGAGAATTATTAACTCTGTACTCAGAATTAAATTTGTAGGAACAAATTTCCTAAGTAAATCTATGTATGTATGTCTATATTATGTATGTATGTATGTGTGTATGTATGTGTATGTCCTAATGGGGACTGTGGATGTTTATGGATTGGGGATATATACTGATTCCTAGAGGATGGTTCCCTATTTTAACACTATCTTATCTCCAAGTATATACTTTAACAGTGCTGTCAAAGGGTTATTCTATTTATTTGTCATACTGTCATATCATTTGATAGAATCAGTGGATCACTTGGTTATTCCTGCTACTGCATTTCTTCTACCATAAAGTTGTGATCAATATGGTTTCCCTGTTCCTCTGAATTCGACTAAACTTCAGAGAAGTCCTAGACTATGACCTCCCTTTTCTTAGAGCATTTACTTTAGAAAACTTTTAATTATAAAGTCTTTCTCTATACCGTTAACATGTAAATGTTTTTAAGGACCCCTTGCCAGTTTTACAACCAAAGAAAATCTTTCTCAAAGACCTGGAGCCATCCTTTAAAAAGTAATCATCAAGGCAGAGCCCTGATCTCCTAGACTCTGTAGGAGGACAAGAGCCTAACTTCTGTGAGCACCAATTAACAAACACAGATGGCTAATCACAGAGAAAAAACATTTACAAACTCAGGAATAACAATGTATTCGACACATCCCATTGATCATCCTTCCCACTAATATCCTCCAGTACTTTGCCACTAGCTCACCTAGCACTTGAAAGCTTTGTCTTTGTTCCAAAAGAGTGGAGTTCAGACTGACCTTTGACTTTTCTCTTCCATCATAACAATTTTGAAAAAAGTCTTATTTGACTGTTTAACTCTGTTCAGTGCTATTTTAACTTTATCTGTGGGTCACTTGGTCCGTGGTGATATTTTTTGAAATATGTGTAACTACACATTTTTAGTAGATCTAACACTTAAATGTTTCAATATTGGGACTAGTTGAGGCCCTAGAGGCAGGGAAATCATACCATATATATAATAGGAAGGATTCCTCCTTCTTCCAGAATAGAATGAATCCAGAGTAAGTCAACTTGCCACCAATAGTCAGGTACTTGACTCAAAAATGGCGCTATATTTGATTTATCTTTTGTCTCTAAGACTAACACATCAGATATCAAGTAATTATAAGATTTGTTTGGACCTATAAGTGCAATCCAGTGTAACCAAGCCCACAAGCTGCCTTCTTCACTCCATCAGTTACAAGAGTGCATGGGACAGCAGTGTAGTGGTTGGTAGCAAAGACAAACCAAGTTCAATTCACAGAATTTTGTCTACTTGATTGTTTAATATCTCTCAATGATGAAGGCTTCCTTCTGAGCATTAATATGTAAAACAAAAATTTTAATAGTTGGTTCTCACTCAGTTGGAAAATCAGAAAACAGATAAAACCAGTTTTGAGTCTGAAATTCATAAATCAGGCCAAAAGTCTGGAAAATCAGACAAAATTTCTATGTTGCAGTGTTGCGACAGAATTCCCTTCTTCCTTGGGAAACCTCAGTTTTTGCTCTTAAGTCTTTCAACTGATTGGATGCTGTTCACCCACATTCTGACTGATAGTGTCTTTTACTTAAAGTCAACTGATTTGAAATGTAAAATACCTTCACAGAAACATCTAGAATAGAATTTTATCAAACGATTGGGCACAACAGCTGTTTTCTCTTAATAGAAAGCAGTGTAATAAACCAGATTATTATTAGACTGTTTCCACTAATCTGTTCCATTTTTAAAATTTATTCTAAAATGATGTGCTGGTTTTCCCCAAGATGATTTGTTAAAAATTAGAAACAGACTGAAGTCTGGAATATTCTTGTTCCCACCAATTCTTTTCCCATCACTTTTATTGTGGAGGAATTTAGACCATGGAGGGTATATCCAAGTGTTTCATGGAAGAACTTTAAAATCCTATGAAGTCTTCATTTTACTATCCTCTTAAGACTTCCAAAAATATGACTTGTCATAAGATAAGTTTTCTGTGTGTGTGTGTGCAAGTGTGTGTGTGTGTGTGTGTGTCTGAGAGAGATAATAAAAACAAACTTGTAGTTATTGAACAATTTGTTATCTTATGTAACAGAGTAAATTCAAAGTCATCCATGTAATAGTGACATAATCACTTAAATACTGTCTGAGTAGAATGAAAGGTAGCTTTTCAAAAATTTCTGTTAAATTTGCAAATTGTGAGGGAAGTATGACAGTCTTTGGGGAATTTATAACCACCAGTTTCTTTACAAGCTTTACTATCATCACCAGAGCTTGTGTAAACTTTTAATTAGCTGTATTAGAGATTTTTTTTTTTTTGCCATTTGCCCAACTAGTACATTTTTATGCCCCTTTCCCACTCATAATCCCTTCAAGTAGAATCTCCTCTGATAGCTCTTGGAAGTACAGTTCTCATGCCTTTGCACAACACACAGTCCTAACAAGTGCATGCACTTCTTCACATTGCATTGCAAATTTCTCACATATGACAACAGCTGTTTGAAGAGAATTTTTCATAAATCTTTTCATATTATCTTTTTATTTTTCTTCCACCACTTTAAGCAATAGATTCTCTAGGATAAAGCAAGGAAAAAATAAATTTGAAAATAACAGATTTTACTTCTGTAGAAGGGTGTGGAACCATTGATGAGAAAAGATTTAAAATCCTTTTTAGACAATTTAGCTGAACACAAACTGATCTCTTGCCCTTCATGAAGTTATAATCAAAGTTTGCCTAGTTGTTATATTAAATCAAATTATTCAGTTAATTTTTATTTGTATTGCTTATCTATAATATTCAGAATGTTGGTTATTTGCAGCTTGCAATAACAATCTTGGGAAAACTTATTTTTGATGTGAAAAATTACTTCGCTGGTTTTATTTAGTCTTATGTTTACATATATTCTTCCTTTATTTGTTTATATTGAGGTAGACTGTTTAAAACTGCAGGCTCTTAGAATATAGAAACCATGATGTCAGAAATTTTTCCCAAGGTCACACAGTGGCCTGACCCAAATCTTAAAAATACTAGACGGTTAACATTTAATGATGCACATCAAATGTAAATTAGTTGGAGAAACAGTAAGTCCCCCTAAGATAGAAAGCTATTATCATCTGATGTCAATACATAGAGTTTTGTCTTCAGTGAATACAAAGGCAGTCAGTTACTGAAGGAGGGTTCACAGTGGTCAAACTTGAATTCAACGTTGTGTCGTATTAGTTATCATAGGTCTTGGAAAGATTTTAAGCAATATTTAATTCTTTGGTTCTCAACCACAGTATGACTCTGTGTGTGTGTGTGTGTGTGTGTGTGTGTGTGTGTGTGTGTGTTATTAGACTCTGCTAAGATAATATTCTCCTTTATCATGGTAAACAATAAACTGTGCTTTCTTTTAGCAACAAATTTTACCAGTAACAAAAACTAATTCAAAAATGCTTGTAGGGTGAAAAACATGGCATTAAAAATAAGCCAGTGAAAGTTACTTCTACTCAAAATTTTAAAAATGTTATTCATTTAAAATATTTTCATATAATGAAAATTTTCATATAATGAAAATGTTTACTGTCCTCAATGCTTAGATCTCATTGAAAATCTAATGGCTATTTTTCTGTATTTAACTGACATCCAATTTTTATCTGTACTTGGTGAGGTACTGTTTTCTAATTAGCAAATTTGCCTTTTTATATACACAAATCATTACTCACTATTATTTCTAGCTTCATTATTCGAAAGAGCAAATGTTTGCAGTAGTGGATTAAGTGGCAACAGGATAAAATATTTTAGCTTTTATTTTTTCAGTCAACTCCTGCAAACTACTAGATCAGATGAACAAGCTGGACCAAGCATGTATATATATCCTGAGGAGAGAAATTGATTCCACATGCTTAGGCTATAAACAACCATCTTTGGATGCACAGACCATCATGTGAAGGCATCGAAAGGTGTAATTTAAAGAGCATTTTTAGTTTTCTAATTACTTTATTGAACACTTTACTTCCTTCCTAAGTAAAGATTGTTTCTGGTTACAAATGGCTTTCATTAAGAGACGTGTCCTTTTTTACTTTCTGTTCTTGGGAAAAACAGGCTATTCTGACTAAATTGGCAGGAAAGAACACAGCAAAGTGTTGTATTGGTGGAAGAGTCAAGACCTTGGCTTTATGTATTTGATTTACATTAGTACTTGGAAGTAACACAAGAACCTTTAATAATCTAAGTTATCATTAATCATCAGAATTTTACTTTAGCTCAGCTATGTTTGCAATAGTTCATAATCCCTACATTTCAGTGTCTTGATATACATTCTATAAGTTTTAAGAAACGTATAATGGCATACATCCACCATTAAAATATCATACAGAGTATTTCAACTGCCTTCAAATCCTCTTCTGCCTCTCCCTTCCTCTCTCCTAATCCATGGCAACCACTGATCTTTTTGTCATCTTGGTGGTTTCTCATTTACAGACTGTTATTTAGTTGGAATCATTCAGTATATAGTCTTTTCAGATTGGTTTCTTTCACTTAGTAAAATCCAACTAAATTTGCTCCACGTCTTTTCAGGTTTGAGAGTTCATTACCTTTCGTTAATGTATAATATTCTACTATCTGGAAGTACCATGGTTTAATATCCATGTCTACTGAAGAATATATTTATTGCTCCTAAGTTTTGGCAATTATGAAAAAATGTTATATCTAAAAATTCTTTGCTGTATTCAAGGACACTTAGACTTTTTCCTATGGTATCTCTGGGAGTTTTATAGTTTTGTGTTTTTCATTGAATTGTGATCCATTTTGAATCAACTTTAGTGAAGAGTGTCAGTAGCACTCTAGATTCATTTTTTTATTTACCTGAATTCACAAATTCACAGCTGGAGAATAAATTAACCTCAGAAGAAATTTTATCTTGACTCTAAGTTATATCTGATTTCGATTCTATTTAGATGAGACTTAGATGATTTGATAATGGAACTGCTGGAATGAAATGAGTATATTTTCCACGTAAGAAGAATATGAATGGGGGGGGTCATGGGTGGAATGATATGGAATGAATTATGCCCCCTAAAATACACATGCAGAAGCCTCAACACTATGTGATAGAATTTGTAGAAAAAACTTTGGGAAATAATTAGTATTAGATCAGATTATGAGAATAGGATTTTCATGGTGGAATTAATGTGCTTATAAGAAGAGGCACTAGAGAGCTTACTGGCTCTCCCCCCATGAGAACATTCTAAGAACTCACATGGGGGCATGGAATGTGTTTGGAATTGTCTACAAGTGAGGAAAGGAAACTACACAAGAATCTGACCCCATTGCCACCTTGGCCTCAATTTTCTGTCTTCAGAATTGTAAGAAAATAAATTTCAGTTGTTGAAATCATATAGTGTGTGTTATTTTTATTGACAAACTGAGCTAAGACACCATACATTTATGAGACTATCTTCTCATACACAGAAGAATCTATAATTAAGTTCATTGTATACTATACCGTCTGTTTTTATCTGAATTAGTCAGGGCACACTTGTTTTTTAGAAAGAAACTTAAATCAGAACCAAACTAAACAAAACCCTAAAGCAATAAAGGAACCAGTTAGCTTATGTAACTGCATTGTATAAGGGAAGGCTGGGTTTGGAAGTTCCAAAATATTATTAGAATTCCATCCCTCAGCTCTGTTTGACTCTAATCATCTATACTTGGAGATAGTTTCCTCTGCATAGAAGCTAGATATGTACAGGATAAGTCTCTGTCCCAGATTTCCTGTTGCTGAAGCAATATCAGTGCCTTCTATATCCTCCTCTACATTACAGGGAGATCCTGAGACTACATTTTCCTGAGCTCCTTGTCAGCAGCTCCTTTCCTGTTAGATTCTAACAATGAGTAGCACATTTTCAGGAAGTATAAAAAAAACCTAAGAGAAGGGGAAGCCATTATTCTCTACTTGTTGGTAGGTATGTGGGCAGAGAAAGTCTACAGACATGGGTTTTGCATCAACTTCCAGACATCCTGTTAGAATCACTCACTTTGTTGCTGCCAGCATCTAAAATAACTGAAAAGCTTCCCTGCAAATCCTGCATTTCTAATTTTCCTGAAATCTAGCATGACCTTTCTGACCTTAACTTTCTACCCTTCAAAGGCTGTGTAAGCCTCTAATAACCAACACTGGAACACTTTCTTCTTGAAATACCTAGACCAACATCTGTTTTCTTGACAGAATACCTGATGGATACAATAAGCACAATAAATCCCTCATAGCTGTTGCTCTCAAATAATAAGAAAAAGACCCTCTTTCAGGATCCATATCAATTTTCTCAAATGAACACATAATTTTTTTTAGTTGGGTTATATGCCTATAATCTGAGAAAAAGGAAAAAAATCACTGTTTAAACTCAACCTTAAGAATTTCTGCCACAGTAACCACACGAATGTTGGTGTCTCTTGACTGTCAAGACAACAGAGTCATCAACAATGGAAAAGTGGAAGTTTCCAAAAGGAAGGAATATAAGTGATATCAGAAAAGCAGGATATCTAAACACTGTTCTTTTGACCAACACAGAATAGCTATGCTACTATGTATTTTTGGTTTTACCTTTTATAAACAATGGAATAAATTATATTGTACAATGAAGGTACCTACAGAACACTGGAGGTAGAGCTCTCAAAGCTCTGTTAGTATTTATCTTTAACAAAGAACTCTTATGTTCAGTATAACTCATTGAATTATAACTATCAATTCACTGAGAAAGTAATGGAGAGAAACATCATATAATTTAGAATTATAATCTCTCATCTAACAGAGTTAGTAATTAATTAAACAATTTCAAATACATAATTTATATATGGGGAAATTAAGTACCACTGCAAACAAAAGACCATTGTCTAATATGGTTTTTCACATTTTGCACTTTTAAGAAAGCTTGATATATTGAATTGCAAGAAATTAAAAATAATAGATTATTACATGCATGATGCTCTTTATCTTTTTATAATGTTTTAGACATATAAATCAACAATGTATAAACATTGTTGGTTTTCTTCCACTTACAGAGTTGTAAATTAGTGCAAAACAAAGAAAGTTAGAGACAACCTGAAAGGGTGCACTATATAGACATCCAATGATATTTGTGACTATTTCCATACATTTCACAAGTTTTCCTGATGATGCAGATGTATAATACATACATCTTCTGCTTAGGAGGTAGTAAATGTTGGAAAAAGTGAGGGAGCTGAGATGATTAAAACATGGACTTAAATTGAATAAAATAAAGAAGTTACTTCTGGACACCTGTCTCCCTAAATCAAATGGAATTCTTTGAACCTGAAGAGAGAAAAAAATTAAAGATATGCAGAAAGGTGTTCTCATAAAGTTTTTTAAAATAATAAGTTAATGAATTAACTAATTCATTATGCCATTCAGTCATCTAGAAACTCCTTTATAGACCTGATTAGGGAGCTGATTGCAGGGACTATCTTCTAGGACTGTTGATTCACATCAGGTAGAAATGCTGAAAAGAGGTCTGAAAAGAAAAAAACTGTACGTGGGGATAATATTAAAATGTGAATTAGTCAAAATATTTCTTAGCAATAACGGAAGGGCATAAGCTTCTTCGTCCAAAACAATTTTGAAAACCATTTGTTGGGGTGAAATAATGGCAGTTCTTTGGGGTTAGTCTTTAGCTAGTCTGGGTTCCGTTATTGCTATATACAGCAGCTTGTATATAATGGGCAGTGTGTCACATTTGAAAGGCCTGCTGTAGCACATTCTGGGAACAGTTCCACTGCCAGTCAAATTTTCAAATTGGCTCCATTCAGTTTACATGACAGGCAGAACTTGGATGTCCCATAGTTATTCATTCCTAGCTTTAACAGAGCATGCATTGCTGCAATGTAGGTGGCTCAATAAGTTAGCAGGTTGAAGATAGACTTTATTTAATACAAGGCCCCTCCACAACATCATTACTTTGACAACTCCTGGGAATCCAGAAATACCATTTGGAAAGAAGTAATTTTTACAGCTGTGTAGGAGGTGAGACTTGATCATTGTTTTTTTCTCACTAAACTTTGCTTATAACTCAATTCTTGTGATCCCCCTAAGAAAGCAGATAATTAATGATTTTATTAGAAAACTGCTGTGTATGGTTTATTACTCATCAATACCTCATTGAGCAGTATCTGACATTTCTATCAAACTCATTCTCTGTGTTAAGGCAATGTACCAAATTAAAATTACTATGCCAATGGGAAAATAATTATTTTAGCTATTAACACCTGGGTAAAATAGCATATCCAATTAATGAAGTCCTGGCACATAGACCAGATAGGATTTGATTGGGAGCAAAGGAACAACAATGAAGAAACAAATAGAAATATCCTTCAAGAAGTAACAAATTAGATAATTTTATGAAGTAAGGATAAGGGAAACTCAAAATGGAAACTACAAAGCCTAGATTCTTAATAATTTTGCTTAGTGTTTGTTGTGTTGATCATACTCTCATAAGACTTCTTTTAATGGTGGTGTTTGTTTGCTTGTTTATACCAAGTTACTCAAGCACAATTGACATCTAAAAAACAGTGCATATTTTAGCGTATTTTATTTATACAATCCATGAGTATGCAAATAAGTATATGCCCACGGAACCATCACCACCATCAATGCAATAAATAGATCTGTTGCCTTTATCCTACTTCCTCAATTACTGGTATGCGAGTGTGTGTGTGTGTGTGTGTGTGTGTGTGTGTGTGTGTGTATGTGTGTGTGTGTGAGAGAGAGAGAGAGAGAGAGAGAGAGAGAGAGAATCTATCCTCTTAACAAAGTTTTGTTATACAATATAGTATTGTTAGTTCTAGCCTCTATGATATATAGCAGATCATCAGAACTATACAAGAACATGCATTGCCTAACTGAAATTTATGCCCTTTGATCATCATCTCTTCATTTTCCCCTTCTCTCAGCTCCTGGTAGCCACCATTCTCTCCTCATCTACCACACACCACATACCACTGAGGCACCAACAGCCCTCCACCATAGTCCATTGTGACCTCCCACTTTGGTCTCACCCCTCCCTCTCTGGTAACCTCAATTCTACAGTTAGATTTCCAGGTTTTGTTATTGGTTTGGTTTTATCTCTTTTTTTGTTTTGTGTCTCTATATTCTACATGTAAGTGACACCATCCATTACTTGTCTTTCTCCTTCTGACTTATTTTGCTTCATTCCTTCCAGCTCCATCCATGTTGTCACAAATGTATTTGACAAATTATTTTATATGCAACAATGGATAAGGCTTAAGAGGGAATGTCCATGACAACCACCCCACACATACATATATACATATATGTATATATACATATATACGTGTGTATGTATAAAACAAATTCTTGAGGATGACAGTGATCAAGAAAAGAAGAAGGGTGATTTTTCCATTCTAGGAAGTGAGTCTCAAACCTAATTGCATTTCAGTATTACCTATGGAACTTTTAAAACTACCACTGCCCTAACCCCATGAATTAAATCAGAATTTCCAGAGGGGGGGCATAGGCATTGGTGTTTTTAAAAGTGTTCCAGGTGATTTTGATGTCCAGCCATGGTTAAGAATCTCCTGTCTAGATGGTTGCTGCCATTTTAGTTTCTTGCACTCCTTATATTTTCTTAATCATATTTTCTTATCACTTTTGCTTATAACGGAAAACTGTTGGATACAACACAGGCACCCTTACAGGGCATCAAAAGAGCTATTCAACAATTTAATAACCTATTATTTAAATTCATTTTCTTCAAATGCTTTCGAAGGAAAGACTCTAATAGTCACTCCTCTGTAATGAGCAGCTGTAGGTTATGACCAAAAATAAATAAATTACAACCATTTCTTTTAGGTGGAGGTCAAATAGTCCTACCACAAGTAAATAATGCTTTCATGAGTATGACAGAAAGATTCTTAAGATAAAATGACCTTTCAAGTGGTAGAAAATGACCTTTTGGGGAGAATTTATACAGTACTGTTTAGAGGGCTCATTTAGAAAATGCCACCTAACTGCTGAGTAAAGGCATGTTCCGAACAAAATGATTTTATATTTAGTTTGAACTTTATACAAGCAATTTGGCTGTTCCTGATATAGCATGCAGTGACAAGAGAGGAGAGATTAACACCATTCTTTCTAAGCATTGAAGTAAAAACTAGCTATGCCAAATCTAAGTGTCAATTTACTTTTTCAAATAGTGTCATAAGTTTTGTGATATTTTTTATTTCTGCCACAAAGAGATTAAAAATATGTTTTTATAAAAAATATGTTTTTATAAAAAACCTTAAGCATAATGCAGCACGAGTTAAGTCATATAAATAAAAGAGCAAATAGAATACTTCCCCCCATACCCCCACACACAGTACATTCTCTCTTGATTTTCTAGATATATTCTTGGTGTTGATTTACTCAACTTCTGAGTTTCTATGTATTTGCATTGGTAATTGCTATAGAGTGAGTGAGTGTGCCACCCACCAAAATCCAACTCATGTTGGAATCCCAAAGTGATGATATTAAGGTGGAGTACTCACGAATAAAATAGACCCAAGAGAACTTCATCATTTCTTTTGCCATATGAGGGCACAGTGAGAAGACAGACCTCTATGAAGCAGGAAGTAGGCCTGAAACGCACAATAGGGCTGAGACCTCGGGCGGGGCTATGGGTGTTCCAGTCAGGCAATGTCAGAGGCTGCAAGGTTCTTTGGCTTCTCATCAGAGGTCTGCTGCTGGATGTCTCTTTCTTCCTTAAAGGCCAGCTTTTAAGCTGGCTCCTGCCCGTCATATTTTCTCTTTCAGGGTCCCCCACCCTACCTGCCTGATTGAACCATTTTAGGACCAATCAGACTATTTGGCGCTGAATAATAACTTATAATCTTATAAACATGATTGGTTCATTTTGCTTACACCTCATTGGCCCATTTTAGCATTCAGCCGCCAAATACACAAGGACTAGCACCTGGCCGCCACCCAGCCTGGCCATCCGGCCCTGCCAGCTCTGGACCGGTAGTGGTGCTGGAGTCTGCAGGGTGGCCTGGGTGCAGCCGGGAGGAAATTCCTGCTCTGGCTGGGCGCTCAAACAGTGCCGGGGGAGGGGCTGCCCACAGGCGGCAACTTCTGGCGCCAAAAGAAAACCGCGCCTGCTTTTCCAGTGGCTCCCGGCTTAGCTGGAGGCCTGAGAGAGCCCTGTCTTGCCGGCAGGGGCAGGTCCTATGCGGCGGGGTTACGGTTTCAGGCCCTCACCAGATACCAAATGTGCCGACACCTTGATCTTGGAATTTCCAGCCTTCAAAATGGTAAGAGAGAAAATTCTATTGTTTATAAACCATCTAGTCTATGGTATAGACTGTTACCATGGCCCAAATGTTACTAAGACAGTGATTTTATTTAGTAGAGATGTGTGGTTCTTGATTTCCAACTAATCCCTGGGTGAACAAATGGTTCTTCTATTAAGGATCTAAAGAATATCCCATCAGATCAAACTAGGACATTTTAAAGTCCACAACTGATCATGGAAGATCCTTTGTCCTGTGCTACGAATTTAGCACTGATACCGTAAATCTGAGTAGCTTAAAATAGGAGAAATGATTTGGGATGAAGTGTGGAGGCAAAATTGACATAAATGCAACTTCAAATATGTAAATTCTTGACTGTCACAACATCACATTCTTTCTGTGTGTTTCTCTGCCCAAATTCTGCTCTTCTGATCAGGTTACTGGTCATGGATTAGGTCTTACCCTCTCCAGTGTGAACCCCTGTCAACCTGGTAACATTTACAAACACCCTCTTTCTAAATAAGGTTACATTCAAAGACTGGGTGTTAGGGCTTGAACATTATCTTTCTCTGAGTTCACAGTTTTACTCAGTACAGTTTGTCAAGGCTTGGAATATTTTAGAGATTTTGGCTACACAAAGACTTGACCAATTTTTGTTGAAGTAGCATGAAATTATAACATAAAAGTTTCACATTTGCCCTTTAAATTGTATGTTACTTTTTGCTATGTATCTTGATCCTATATGTGATTTTAAGGTTTATAGGACATTTTTTAATAGTATTTGTCAAGATTCATTTATACAACTATCTGTTCCTTTCCTCTTGATTAATTCCTGTGATTCCCATGTCTATTTGTATTTGTGTGTGTATATGGAAGGTTTACATGCAAGTTTTTCTTGTCAAAGAGACAACGTAATGCTGTATGTCCTTTATTGTCTCCTTTAAGAACATGGATCTATGATATATTCATTTAATGCCTTCAATAGAGGTCACTTTACTCAAGGCATGTTTTTCAAGTTTCAGCTTGCAAAATGCCACTGTAATTCTTCTCTGCTGTTTAAAATGCACTGTTAGTCACTGTTAAAATAAAAAGTCGAAAAATTTAAAGTCAGGGAATTTAATACCCAGAATCTTCCTACGTGTGGGGAAATAGGCACTCATAGCTTTATTTTGGGAAGTCAATTGTACAACCTTGCTGGAGGTCCTGATGATATGCATTCATAAATTGAGAAAAGGGACTTCCACATATGAGGATTTATTCTAAGAAATTAAGTATAGACACCACATTATATATATGTATATGTATATATATGATTATTTATTGAAGCATTATTTTTAACATTAAATAACGAAATAGTTTAAGGCCCTATAGGGAAAAGTTAGTGCCTCAATGAAAAACTGTACCGTCTCCAGTACACCATCTAGCATATGTTATTCCAATAAAGATATTTTCATCTCTAATTTCAGATAACTCATAGTGATGCAAAATAATTTTTGTCCATAGGCATGTAGTTCAATCTCCTAGCAGTTCAATTGACTTCACTCTATTATAAAAGGCTTTTGTCCTCATTTCTACATTCATTTCATTAGTAGTCCTCTACAAATATCTCTATCTGATTCTCTCTTAAGATTTTAACATCTCACCAGTTTTTTCCTTAATTTGTTAAATAAAATTTTATCACAACTTTATTTTTAAATCTTCACAATGTAAAGCTTCATGATTTAAATCTTCATCATTTAAATAAGTTATATCAAGCAGATTTATCTTGTTTTGTAAACTACTACATTATATTTTGTAAATTGAAGTTTAGCATGCCTTATAATAGAGGGATGGTTGAAAAATGGCAATCATCTTGAAGATGCATTTGACAGCACAAACATGGCCTATTTTGGTGTTTAAAATTGTGGCCAATCATAGCTCAAACACTAATAGGCAGTGTGCACTTGTGCCTCAATTGTCTCCTGTAAAGGGGATAATAATAGTAGCTAATTCATAGTTGGATCAGGTGAGCTCTCCTAGAAAGAGACTAGTGGTTGCATGTAGTAGAGGTAGCGTATACATACAATATATTATATTTAAAAGGATACAAAAATAGACAGCATGGTCTAAGTTGATTTTTTAGTATAGAACTCTTTCGTTAGTCTTTTGGCTTCCCTTTTATTTGGTTTTCTCTATCACAAGGGACATGTTAATTTTATAAGTCATTTAATTTTAAAAATGTGTTGGTGATTATATGAGCCATTTTAACAAAATACAATACAGAAGAGACAAAAACCTTCCCAGGATGATAAAACAATGTCTACATCCATTGTTTTCAAATGCCTTCCTTTGTTTACCAGCTTCACTCTGTGTTCTGGAATTAGACTGTGTAAGCTTGTCACCAGGCATGCATATGAATGAATAAAAGGGGCAAAAGATAGCAAAGTCACTGCTTCCTTTATGAAAAACAGAAGCCTGTACGTGGGCAGATGGTGTTTTATCCCTAATTTGCAGGGTATGTGCATCTGGTGGTTCTGAGCATAAAAAAGTCTGTGTTGGGGATGGGGAGGAGCTGTGTGTGACCTGGGTAACAGGCTTCTTCCCTGATAAGTTGTCATGAAAACCAGAGACAGGCAGAACTAAACCAAATGGTGCTTCCTTATCAGTTTCTTTTTCCTGTAACAATAATAAAATACATGTACTCCTTCACTATTTCTGCCAAAAATTGGAGACAAGTGCTTATATTATTGGGCAGGCTGAACAAAGAGCCAACACCAGAACAGAATAGCCCGGCTTCCTTAGTCATCAAGAGTCAAAAGTCAGGGCCTCCCTCGTGGTGCGGCGGCTAAGTGCTGCACTGTGGAGCTGTCGGCAGCAGAGACACGAGTTCGACACCCAACCAGGGAGATTCCCACATGGAGTAGCAGACCTCTCCTGCCTCGCCCGCTGCTCCCCTCAGCAGTGTACTTCGGTCTATTTGCCTATTCTGCTCCCCGCTCTGTCTCTGGTGAACTTTCTTGCCGCCCCACCCCTCTGGCCTGTACCCCAGCTTGTATGCATAAATAAATAAATCTGTAAAAAAAAAAACTATTTAAAAAAAAAGAGAAGTTAGTAAGTGGATTGAGATGTGCTTCAGCAAAGAACTTAATCTTCATGGTGCTGTTTTCTTAGATAACTACTTAGCACTTAGCACTACATAACATGGTTTTAGCAAAACTGTTCCTAGAGGGCCTCCTGTTTGCTGGCCACTCTCTGGAATACTTGTGACTTCCACAAAACCTAGGAAAGTATAGATATATTAGCCAAGAGGTCCACTGTGGGAATTAATTATATGAACAATTACTTTAACAAGGGGGGATAAGGTCAGCAGAAGGCTCCCTCATGATAGAATAAACTAATTTTGATGAGAACACACTTATAGAGACTGTCAGTTTGCATCAGGTAAGGAATTCTAGAAGTTGAGATATAATTTCTGATCTGTGGCATGTTCAACAAAAGAGACAGTGAAAGGGTGATCTATACACTGTAGGTACTGAAGTGGAGCTCTGCAGTTTAATAGTAGTATATTGTGTTCAAGTTTAGCAAAATAAGGGAGGAAAGGATGGTTTGGTAAATACTGTGTATACAACTATCTTTTCTGAACTCTCTCCTAGGTTTTTACAAAGTATGAAAAGAAAAATACTCGTTTTTTTGCATGCCTAACCTCATAAAGGATTTGAGATGGTTTGTATAAACTATTCCTAGGGTATCTTAGTGACTCTAAAGCAATTTGAAAACAACATAGCAGTCCTAATGCTTACATAGTCATTTGCATGCCAGTCAATATTGATTGTGCCATTTTGGTGATGGCATTATAGGTAAAGAATATAGGATTACTTTTGTAGAAAAATTTGTAGAAAAAAATTTGTTTCAGTAGAAATCCATATATCATCTATGATCTATCCTTGATTTGTTAGTTTCTAACCCTGATCTATTTGCCTTTGAGCTACTTTATAACTTTGGCAAGTTTTAGGTCAATTTTATTCTGTTGGTAATTAGTGATTTTAATTTACTTCCTCATCTTATTAAGAAAAACCCACATTTTTGTCTACATTTTTAACACATGTCAACATTTGTGCCATCCTGATTTGTCCTTTGTACTGCTTATTATATCTGCTTTCCCCTTTCCATCATGTGAGTAAAGTACATTTTTTAATGTGTCAATTTTTATTTCCGTAGACAAATTATGATTTTACCTTTTTCCTGAAATTATTTTTTAATGATTTTGGAGGATTTTCACCCAGATATCTAATGGAATTACTACCAGAATGGGGTAAACTTTATCACTAGACAAGTGTACCTCATGGGTGGTTTAAATCTCCTAAAGGTGAATCCAAAGTGGAGTCTAGCTTGCCAGATTCTGATTTCACTTATACTCTCTGCTTTGTTTTTGTTTTGCTTTTGACTTATAAGTTATTTAGTATCTGTAGTTTCATTTTATGGTTTGACTATATGATCATCTCTGTAAATGGATTGTTTTCTAGACATCTATTCTTGTTGCGTAAGACATGACAAAGTATATGGTTTGGTGACATTTTTAGTTTTTCACTGAGAATTTGGTTTTAAGGTCGCATTGTTTGGTGATATCTCTAAGCAAGCTAATGGATTACAAAGATATTTCTCTGTTGGGTGAAGAATGACAAAGGATCTGTGTATTTTGAGCTTTAATCAATAATCTGTACTGGTTGCAAAAGAATAGTTATTTGATACAAACCACTGAGTTGTGTAATGCTGTGTTTATTCTAGTCCCATGGTAAAATTGAAAGTTTTGAAGTTTTAAATTCTATCTGTGTCTGTATCTCTGGTTACATATGTATAATTCTGAAAGGCATTTGTATCTCAGTGTGTGATGTTTTCTTGTATCCAGTGGTGTCAATAAATTACATTATAAAATCTTTTTAATTAAAGGATTTCTATATTTACTGGCTTTAGAAAAAAGGAAATCTATATATAAGAAGAATATTTCTGAAAATTCCCAGAAAATAAGAAAATTGAATGTGTAATATTTTCAGTTTATAGCATTGAATTTGATTACTCTTATTGAGACTAATTTGAAAACGTTTTATGAATTCAAGATCATATGACTTAGGTAATTCTTGGCAAATGAGACAAGTGTAATAGTGTAGCTTAATAATAACTGATATGTTTATTCTTATTTATTCAAGTTAAGTATATGGACAGATTATTATTCACTTGGGAGTGGTCTTCCTAACATTCTATAAGTTTAATGACCAAATAAGTTAGCATTACTTCTTAATATTGAATGTTACAAAAAGTATAAATTTGTGTTTAAACAAATTTATTCATTACTCTGGCAATTAAATTTCAGCCAATTATATTTCATAGTGTGTCAACCTGAAAATGATTTCTAAAATCTTTAGATAATTAAAATTTTAAATTAATATTAAACTGAGTTAATGCGTGTTCATTTGATAACTAAATTTCTAAATAAGATAGAACACACAAACATAGATTGTAAAGGTAATTTTACATTGTTTATTTTTATATGCTATTGAAAAGATCTATATTTGAGTCCATTAATGAATGGGTTAATTTTTACCACTTTGTAAGGAATCACTTTTAAAGGCATTGTGAGCTATGCTGAATTGCAAGGATGCTGGAGTGTAGCATTCACAGACATTCACCATTCAGTTTTCTTTCAAAGAAAAGTTGCTTTATCTAAAAGTTATAATTGGTATTCTGGAATCTGGAATGAGGCGCTATTTAGGAAGAGCAATTTCAGAAAAAAATACCTCTCTGTATATTATAATTTTGTTTTTCAAGAAGAGTAGTTTTCTGCTAATAATATTTTTGTTGTTGTTGTTGTTGTTGTTTTTGGTCTCCAATTCCCTTGTATTCTCTATACTTGCTGAGAATTTCAAAAAGCTTTTGTGGGTTATGATAATTGATATTTAGTATGTTGAAAATGAAACAAAAATCTTCTCAATGCTTAACAATTTGAAGATAATAACAATAAATGCATTCCATGTTAATAACATTTTAGTAAATGGAGAAATAAATTCTTAGTTTTGGAACCCCTCTGATTGGTGCTAAAGAGTCCATTTGTTCCAGAATGTGAAAGAGCATGATGGACAAAATTTGGAAATTAATTTATCTGTCTTTATTTAATAATACTTGAGTTTGAAAAGCTATGAGATATTTTAATTTATTTATTTATTTATTTTTTATTTATACATACAAGCTGGGGTACAGGCCAGAGGCGTGGGGCGGCGAGAGGGTTCACCAGAGACGGAGCGGGTAGCAGAACAGGCAGATCAGAAATACACTGCTGAGGGGAGCAGCGGGCAAGGCAGGAGAGGTCTGCCTCGCCATGTGGGATTCTCCCTGGCCGGGCGTCGAACTCGCGTCACCGCTGCCGACAGCTCCACAGCGCAGCGCTTAACCGCTGCGCCACCGGGGAGGCCCAGCTATGAGATATTTTAAATTTTCAGCAAAATGTGTCTTTTTCCTTAATTTACTTGTTTTGTCATCACCTATAATGTGATAGTTCATTCCTATTTTATTTCTGAGAAATATGCCTACGTAATAAAGATTGTGCCTTATCAGAAAAAAAATTCTCTGGATTATGTTGACTTTCTGATGTCCTTGATTATTTAAGAATAAAAACATTTTCTCACTTAGGAAAGAGCTAAGTTTCTTTAAAATGCTGTTACCTTTTATCTTTATTTTTCAATTGTTTTATTGTCACTTTGAAATGAAAGACAATATTATTTCCCAGGCATCTGAACATATGACTTTAAATGTAAGATAAAATAAAACCATTTTCCAGAATATTATAGTTAAAATTATCTTAGATTTTCTATAGAGACTCTAGGAAAACATAACGATTGATTTTTCATCTTGTAGAAGTATAGGTGCTGAAATAATTAGGTCTTTTTTATATGCTACTATTGACGAAGTATGTTTACTAAATAGTAAAATCAGAAGAGATTCTCAAATTGGTTTAGACATGTATTATTTACATTAATGTTTCAGAAATGTATGTAATAAGGTTATTCCTGGTAATTTGTCTGTGTCCTCCCTTTCCATGGCATGTTTCTATTTATCAGTCTTGTGCTAATTTGGCTGTATACTTTATCAGCCAAAATTTCAGTTATATTTAAAATGTTAACAATGTTGTATCATTTATTTAATTTGAACATGACATCTTCTAGGTTAGTAGCTTTCAACAAGGAATTCACTATAATTACCTATGGAATTTTATCATTATACAACTATTTAAGGCCTACTCCAGATTCATTGAATCTCTATTTATTAATATTATATTGCTGTATTCTTTTCTATGCTTTCTGTAGTCATGATATAATTTGTCCAATTTTTTTTACATCAAGATAGTTTTCTGTAAGAATTATGTCCATCCATTTTTATGCATTAATATAACAATCGCTGTCTTCTTGAAAACAGGATTATATTTATAATTACTTTGTCTAAAGCTCTTTCGGGTGATTGAATTTATCATATTATTTTGTATGCCATAAAAACAAACAAATTTTCCTATATATTGCATCATTATTGTATGGGCTTTCATTAGATCTTTCGCTTTAAAATAAAATCTGTAATTATTTAATCATAGCTACTTTAAGTCTTTAGTCACCAAAGAACTATCTGGGAGCCCAGCTGAAAAGAACATAGTCAGGTACCATTGGGTATAGGCTTCTGGTAACAATATTAAAGTTTGATACCATATAAATGGAAGTAAGTCTTATAAAATATTTTTTATTTTTATAGCACTGTAGTTATTTGTGTAAGTTCAATAAAAATCTGTCCATACAATGAGAGTTAAAAGATGTTATTCAAGTACTTAGTGACATAAGGAGATGGAAGGCTACCTATGGTCATGAGTGGGAAGAATCAGTATAATTAAGATGATTATCCTGTTTAAAATGATATATAAAATTACTGTATTTAAAATTACTTTCTAAAGAGATATTGAGAAAAATATTGAAATTTATATAAAAATCATAAAAGACATAAAATTGCAAAAGAAATTCTGAGTAAAAAGAAGAGAAATGAAGGTATCATGTTATCTGACTGCAAACTTTACTATATAATAACAGTACTAAAAACAGTGTGGTATTGGTACAAAAATAAATACCTGAATCAAAGGAATCGAATCAAAAGGCCAGAAGTAAATCCACCTAGATCTCAGTACCTAATCTATGACAAAGCGACTATGGCCATAAAAATGGGGAAAGGACATATATTCAATCAATAACTCTGGGAAAATTGGAAAGCCACACACAAAAAGATTAAGTTGTGTTCATGTCTAAACCATAGACATACTAAACTATTAATGAATTAATGATTTAGATATGAGATCTACAACAATAAAATATATAGAAGGAAACATTTGGCAACACATTCCATGATATAATGATTTTTTTTGTGAACTGACCTCTGAGACAAGGAAAATAAAAATGGATATAAGCAATTGGGATTACCCCAAGTTAAAAGGTTTTTACACAGCAAAGAAAATTAAAAAGATATACTCTTCAATGGGAAAATATATTCACATAATATATAACTGGTGAGGAATTAATATCATATATATGTTATATATAAACACAACTCAAAAGTAAATAAACAATCCAATAGTTAATGGGTAGTTGCTATAAACCGGCAATTCACCACAGAGGATATCTAGAACAGATATATGGAAAATATTCATCATTGCTTACAATAAGTGAGATACAGGTTAAAACTACAATCAGATATGATCTTACACCTATGAGAATGGCATATATTAAAAAGACCTTCAATAACAAGTGTTGGAGAAAATGTAGTGAAAGAGGAATCCTATTATTTACACTGTTGGTGGGAATGTAAACTGATGCAGTCGTTATAGAAAGCAATCTGTGTTTACCTTTGAAAACTAAAAATGGAAATACCATATTACAAAACAATCCCACTCAGACATCTACCCAAAGAAAACGAAACCATCAATACAAAAAACAAACAACAAACAAGCAAAACAATGAACATACATGTTCTACAATGTTTATAGCAGCTTCATTTTTCATACCTCATACAAGGAAGGAGCCAACATACCCATCAATAGACTAGATAGACCACATTTAGCTACCTGTTTGTAAGTCTAAACTGGTTTATAGTCTTTGAACTAGTTTGCAGCTCTTTGTAAGTTGTAGGTAATGGGTCGTATGTAAATTCTTGTATATCCATGCTGTGGAAAACTATTCAGCCATCCAGAAAGAAGAAATACAACTATTTTCAGTGAAATGGAGAGTTTGAGAAAACTACATGCATTAAATCAAGTAAGAATGACAAAAACAGATATTCAACATTCACATAGCAAGTGGTTAGATAAAGTGGTTAGCAAGTGGTTAGATAAATATAAGTGCTTACAAAAGCTAATGGACATCAATAAACACTTGAGGGCTCTGAGACTAAGAAGGAATGGCAAGGGAGAAGGAAAAGGTATATAAAGGATGGTGTTTGGGAAAATAACAATTAAATTTTTTTTTCCTACAGCATAATTGGAAATGTTGGCTACATAATCAAAGCTTTGCCTGGAATGTCCAGTTTAAGGGTAATGTTCATTTCATCAGAATGAGCAGACACATTTAAGGAACAAAACTGAAATTTATGGAAGCAATTTTTACAGAGTATTTTTGGAAAAGTTGTTCTGTCATTGAGTTTACAGGGTTCCCACACTAACAGGTAAGGAAGGTCACTTCTTTGCAGTCTTGGGAAGCAAGATATTTTGGAGACCTTGAGAAATGAGATTCACTGTCATAGTAGTTACTGCACATGAAATCTAATGCTGAATCCTTGCCTTGACTTCTTAGTCTCATGAAGCTTTGAAAAGTTCAGTATGAGATTCCTTATGAAAACTTTAAGCAAAACAAACTTAAAGAAAGCCCACATGGCAAATTAACATTCTTGCTGCACCTATGTAAATAATCAGCTCAAATGTAAGGGAAACAAAGAATTATTTAAGTTTATTTTTGATGAGAAGAAGGGAGACTATAGGAAAAAATTGTTACAACAGAAAACTGTGCATCTTGTATTACATGCCCTTCCAGATTCATTACACTGGTCAACAGTGAGATCATAACTGACTTAAAAAGGCCCTAATCTGTAGTATCTTGGTGTGCTGAACGTGAATATAACCCTGAAAATTTTTTATTAGCTCTTGTTTTGAAGATATTTCATATAATTCATTTGATATGTTTCACCGTGTAAATGTATCCAGTAGGACTGCAACAACATCCTAAATCAGCCTAGAAGGATGTAATATTGCATCGCATTGCATAATACCATCATGCACACATCATCCAGAGTTGATTGCATCATTTCCTGATGCAGTGCAATACTACTGCCAGGCGGCTGCTGAAGTAAGCTGATGTCAGCAGTGCACTATATAAAGCCCTGGCGGAAAGGTTGAGCATTGAAAATATTTCAGACTTTGTGTGAGACAGTTGAAGCTACTGTTCCCATAGAACTGTTCTTATTTTATCCATTTAGGCACAATACAGAACAATAACACCTCGAAAGTGGGTTAATAGTGTGGACAATTTCTTCTGTATTTGTGGGGAAGTGACATTTGCCAACCAGAAGAAAAGTATCACTTCTCAAGTGAAGAAGGCTTCTCATCTTTACTTCGGATGCAAGGTTGGTGACCAAGACAAGCCTTGGGCCCTGCATATATGCTGTGTCCATGTACAACACAGTTTTCACAGTGGTTCAATGGCAAAAGACCATCAATGCCGTTTGCAGTCCCCATGGTGTGGAGAGAGCCGAGCAACCACATAAAAGACTGTGACTTCTGCTTGATTTCTCCTCTTTCTGGCAGAATAACGAAGCAAAAGAAGTTGAGAATAGTATACCCAAACATTCTGTCTGCATTGAGATGACTGGTTTAACAATTTGCTGCAGGGTGATGAGAAACAAGCATGAAATGCTTTTCACCTAGTGTCTACAAACTTTCTTGGGAATGTTAGGGCAGAAAACTATAAGGAACTAGTAATATTCATGCTGATGCAGTATCAGAAACTTGGCTTCAGTATGTCTCGAAAGATCCACTTCCTTCATTCCCATCTGGATTTCTTCCCTGAAAACTGTGGTATGGTTAGTGATGAACATGGCAAACGTTTTCATCCAGAAATCGCATCAATGGAACAAAGATACCCCGGAAAATGGTCCACTCTAATGCTGGCTAACTACTTCTGGGCACTCCCCAGAGATGCTCCTGAACATCTGTATAAGAGACAAGCAAAGAAATCTAAGAAGTAGTCTATGACTTGATTTTTTTACAGGTATTAACCGTAGGCCTATTACTATTGGCATGCATTTCGTTATGTAAACATCTATTTATTGCAAATTACAAAAAAAACTAGAGCCGAAGTTAGATTTTTGACTGTCATATTTGTGTTGAGTACATACAAATTGATAGTAAATGATTAATTTTATTTCAGTAACTTGACTTTTGTAAAAATTTGTCGACCAGTGCTTGGCATGCATTTCATGATATAAACATCAATTTATTGCAGATTAAAAAAAACTGAGCCAAAATTAGAATTTGACTGTCATATTTGTATTGAGCACATACAAATGGATAGGAAATGACTAATTTTATTTCAGTGATATGACTTTTGTAAAAATTTGTTGACCACTGTTATTAATATATTTTAGACCTGTTTATAGTCTTAGAACTAGTTTGCAAAGTCATAGGTAACTGATCATATGTAAGTTCTGTTGTCAGTGAATGACTTTAATGAACTTTCTTCCAGTGTGGAAAGGTTTTGTCACATTTACAATTTATTTTGCAATTTATTTTTATTTGCAGTTTATTCTCTTACTCCAAGTAAATTTGTGCTATTTTGACTTTTTTTGAACTAGTTAGTAGCATCTGCTATTAGTTTTATATGCTTAGTTTTATATCTGTATATACATCATGATTTTACTTTTTTTCTGAAAAGTATCCTTTAATACTCTTTCTCAGTGATATGGACAGTGAAATCAAGGGCATGTGATTGAAGAGTAACTGCTATATGATTTCTAATACTACCAAATATTTTAAAGCATTTTATTTCTAATGTGTTAAGAACTGAAAATAGTTGCAAAATATATGTTAGTTGAAGAAGAGACAAAACAAAACTATCAGTGTTTCTTACCAATTAAAATTGTTTTTTTCATGTTGTAGCAATAAACAAAGTTGCCTTAACTTTAGGTAAGTAAAATTATAAGCTGGAGATTAAAAATAAATAAACAAATATGGGAATGGAGCTAGTGTTTATGTTAGTAGTTAGAGAGCTTATTTATTTTACAAACCTCTTAAACTGTACATACAGATTATTTTCAGTTATCATTCCCTATTGTGTCTTGTCTTGGTTTGCACACTGAAGACCAAATAAGTCAAATAATGCTCCATCTGTCCAGAGTCTCAGCCTTACATAGAACAAAAGAATTAACTTTATTTCTATGAAGAGTATAAATAAAAATAAAAAAATATTTTCCTTCTTTGTTATCTTTTTAAATAAAAAAAACAGTGCATATGGAAGAGCACAAAATGTAGATTTCACTGACAGTATTTATGGCATAGATCTTGAAAAGTGACTAGTTTAAAAGCAGAAGTACTCAGTTTATCTAAAATATTTTTTTCTTATGTATACTCTGGTTTTACTAACATATAAACTCAGTGTATTTTAATGATTAACAACCAAATAAGAATAGCAGGCAAACCTTGTAGAAGGGTCTCCTAGGTAATGTTTGCCCAATTGACTGCCTCCTAACTTTTTACACTAAACTTTGTTAAAAAAAATGTGTTTTAAACTTTTTTTTTGCATACTAACATGAGTTTGTTATTTGTAAGTAATTTTTCATTAAGGGTTTTGAGTTGACATGGCATATCATTTTAAACAATGGGATATGAGCATTCACTCAATATTGCTTCATCAAGTATCTGATTTTAAGAATGGATCCCTGATACCAAGAGTGAGAGATCTGCAGCTAACTGCTGTATGTGTGACAGTTTTCAAACCTTAGAGATGGAAAGGGTGCCTCCCAGAAATCAAGAGAGATTTTCTAATAACTTCTAGTTATGGAAGCTCAGTGTAGCTATTGTATGATAAAAATTAATGAAATTGGTTTTTTTCCTGATATGAGAGAAGAAAAATTTTAGCAGTGGTTATTTAGATATTACTATTTTTTGTTGGGTTTTTTTTTTTTGTAGACTCATCAGATTTACTATGAGTTTTAATTTACTGTAAGTTTTATAATTATTTTGATTTTAAATTGGAGCTATAAATCATAGAATTAAATTATCAGATATGGCAGAAGTAGTCAATTGAATTTAGAGGAAAAAAAATAGAAACTGTTCCAGGCATTCTGTATTTAAAGTTCATGACAGAAGATCAAAGTAGAATTCCCTGGCAATGCTTTTTGTGTGTGTTAAACCCAATACAGATAAAATTATTTATAGATCCTCTGGAAAACTATCACAAAATGACAATCAATTGTAATAATAAATCTTTTTTTCCTTTTTACAGCAACAATACTAATAGCAGTTCACCTGCATTTATGTAAAACTAAGATCTGAGATAGTTACAGCCATAATGATATTTCCTGTCTTATTTTTTAATTTATTTTGAGGCTGGTTTTACAAACTGCAGTTGCCATTTTTCCACCTCAAATTCATCAAGATACTATTGTACGTTTTCTTAAAGACGAAATGACAATTACTTTATAGGCTGAAACAAACCAAGAACATAGTTTAATTTAAAAAAGAGATCAGTTCGAATTGATTGAAACATATCTCAGACAAAAAATTGTACTACTAAACTCAAAAAAGGTGATCCAGTTATTAGAAAGTATACCTTTCTCTTAGCACTTTGAATGATCAATTATAAACATAGAAGAAACATTTCAAAAGAAAGTAAAGCATTTTACATTTTGCAAAGAAGGAAGAAAGAAGTTGAATGTAAGTTAATGACATTCAGAAAAATAAAGTTTAGGAGTATGAAAAAGGTGGAGGAACTTTCATGTTTCTTAAGAAATAGGATTTTTAGTCATCTTTATAGTTTTAGGCAGTATGTTGATATATAAGAAAAAGAAATAATTTCTTCATTTATTTTTACATTTTTATAGATGTACCATTAGTTTACAGTGTTGTATATTACTCAGAAGTATAGTTTCACCCCCTTCCAGGTTTTGTTCCTATTATCACCAAGGCACCTCTAATCTTCTTCACAGTTCAGTGTGCACCTTCCAAACTTTGGAAACTTTCTTCCTGCTTCCCTCCCACATGATAGTGTCAGATATACAGTCAAATTTCTAGAGTTTGTTATTGGTTTGGCTTTATCAGATCATTTGTTTTGTTTCCTTATATTCCACATATAAATAATACCATCCAGTATGTCTTTTTCCTTCTGACTAATTTACTTCCTATAACCCCCTCTAATTCCATCCATGTTTCTGAAATGGTAAGAATTTATCTTTATATCTATATATCTATATCTATATCTATAGCTATAGCTTAGCAGTATTCCATTGTAACTATATCACACATCATCCTAATTCACTCATCTGTCTTTGGGGACTTAGGTTGTTTTTACACATTGGCTATTGTACATAGTGGAGCAGTGAACAAAGTGTGCATATATCCCTTTGAATTAGTGTTTTTGCATTCATTGAGTAGATGCCTAGAAGTGGAATTACTGGATCATTTGGTAGATCCATTTTAAATATTTAAATTCAAGACTTATTTTAATTAATTGAGTAGGTAATTAAAATTCACCAGGTTACACATGCTTAGGCAAGATGCTCTGAGACTAATATTGGTCTGTTTTGTCCTTTATGTTTTTCAATCTTGTTTGTTTTAATTCCTGCCATGGTCATTTCTTCAACTATGCTTATTTCTTTCTATTCATGATCTTAAGTAAGATATAGATAACAGTGATTGAAAAATTATTGTCTAATAGTTTTTTTTTAAGTTTTCCTATGATCTCTAGTTTTCCCCTACTTCTTATCATCTGGATTTCTAAGAAAAAGTATAAATCTTAAAACAAACACATCAAAAACAGCTCATATACAAAATCCAAAGTACTTATGGATACTTTGGCATCTTAACTATATTATTAGCCAAGATTTCAGATCTTTGTGACATGTATAACAGCATGCTTAAGGATCAATAAAACATGTGCATGTAAGTCTCTATGTTTGATTATGTATGAAAACAAATGTCAATATAACCATGAGCAGCATTTATGTACTTTTACTTGGATGTTTACTGAATCGACCAGTTAATCAGAAAACGACATTGTAAATTGCAGTAGCAGTTTTTCATTTCTTTTTTTTTGTTTGTTTGCCCCTTTTTTATTTATTTATTTTTTTTAATATATATTTTTATTGTTACTTATGTCTTTTACATTTTGCATTCCCCTAGGGTAGCCCACCACCAATTCACCCGTGATCCATCTCCATGGTCCCTTGTGTTCTTTTCTATTCCATTTTGTGCCCTTTCCCTTCCCTCCCTCCGGCTCCTTCCTCCCCCCCTCCCCCCCCAC
>PVIJ01013232.1:0-46029 GCA_004024925.1 Scalopus aquaticus | reverse complement strand
TCCGCATCCTTTCCAGCATTTGTTGTTGCCTGTATTTTTAATGTGTGCCATCCTCTCAGGTGTGAGGTGGTATCTCATAGTGGTTTTGATTTGCATTTCCTTGATTATAAGTGATGTTGAGCATTTTTTCATGTATCTGTTGGCCATCCGCTTTTCTTCTTTGGAGAAGTGCCTTTTGAGCTCTTCTGCCCATTTTTTATAAAAGTCTCAGCATTTAATCTTTTAGACCACAGAAGAGGCCACAATCACCACCCCATACACAACCACACACTTGGGCTTTGTTCCAAATATAAACTTCAGGGGAAAATGTTCCTTGGCCAGAATGATTTTGAAGATAGGCCCTATTGGAAGACTTGGGGAGCTCAAAGCTGTCAGTGAGCAGAACTTGCACATAATTTCTACACCTCTCAGGGTCTACATACACAGGCAATGGCTTCAGAAAGGAATAAACAGGGAAATTGTATCTCTGGAAATAAGAGCTTTTGGCAAAGGTCAGAGCTTGGACTTCTGTATCCCCTCTCCATTCTCTTGTTTCTAAGAAGGCTCTAGTTTGATTAAAGAAAAGTAAAACCTCAGGACAGAGACCAAGTGGCAGCACTGGATGAGCAAAAAGTATCCTGCTGACTTACTGAGCGTGCTACAAAGACTGTTCCTTTGGCTGAGGGTCAACAGGCAGTAGAAGAGTTGGAGAAGGCAGTCATAGCTGGATTGAAGTACCTGAGGGGAGGCATGAGAATATTGCAGTTCCACAGTTACTGAACACCTGGTGTCAGCTAGGTGCTGGGAATAAAATGGCTAACAAAACCAGGTCTACTCTTGTGAATTTATGGGAATTCCCTCATTGTGTCACTTAGGTTTCATGCCTTGAATTAACAGTAGTTATCAATATTAATTTTTTTAAGAACTTTTTTAAACTGGTAATGTGCAGTGGGGGGGGGTAGAATCTGACAACTATATATTCCCTGTACAGTGAAAACATGTTCATTGTACCTTTATAATTTTTATATTTTAGCTTTCTAAAAAAATTTAAATGGAAAGTATTTCATTTGAAAGTTTAAAAAGTCTAAATATCAGCTGATTGTTTCAATGGTGCTGCACCAAAATAGATAAAAATATTTTGTGTTTAAAAAGAAAAATGAAAAGTTTACAAAGAAGGACCACAGATCTCCAAGTATATGTTTTTCCTTCTCTTGTTTCCCTATTCAAATGAAGTACTTTCCCTTGTTAGGCATATGAATAAACCTAATACAAGCTGTGTGTTTAGTAGGAATTCTAATATATCACTGAAATGTAGGATTAACTTAAAATGCTGTGAGATGCAAAGAAAAATTTGTAACAACATTTTTATGAGGAAAATTAAAATGCACTAGTTTTTATATCCGTAGAATCTTTAAGAGTCAAAGAAGAACAGAATTAACTACATTATTGTGTTAGTTCTGTGTTAATTCCAGCAACTCTGACTCCAATGAAATGGAGAGAAAAGTAAAGAAGGAAGAAGACAGCCAAAGTCCAGGCAGAGAGAGGGAGAAAGCATATGTAATATAGTTCTCCAATCTCTGGTTTTACAAAATACACTACCCGCCAATGAGAAGGTCTTACTATTTTTATGAAAGCTGGACTTTTTCGTAGGAGTTGATAGAGGCTACCATATTTAGGGACTTACTGGAGGAAAAACACCCCAACACCTTCAAGTAACACTTCTTGATTTTCTTTAGAGAGGAGGGAATTAAAACACAAGGCAGACAAAATCCACTCTGCTGCAAAAACTGTTCTTTCTGCATAGTAACCCAGATCACAGCAGGTGTTCTGAAGCCCATATTAAATTCATATTTATGAAAAACATAAGGATTAACATGAAAGGTAATGGTGAGCAAGAAAACAAAATTTATTTTTCAATTTTTTTTTAAATTTATCTTAGAAGAATTGGGGTATAGGCCAGAGAGGTGTGAGGAGTGAGAGATTCACCAGAAATAGAGTGGGGAGCAGAACAGGCAGATCTACTGAAATACACTCCTGAGTGGAGCAGCTGCCCAGACAGGAGAGGTCTGCTGTGTATGTGGGTCAGCTCCCTGGCTGGGATCCAACTCATTGGTGCTGAGACTTAATCTCTAGGTCACCACGGAGGCCCGAAAACAAAAAATTTTAGCAACATCAGTTATTTAAAATAGATGCTTTGTGTTTATTTGATTTTTATTTTGTACGTTTTGTTTCCAGTAATAGACTCAAACAGGGATCAGCAAACTTACTGTTAAGAGCCAGATGGTCAATAATGTGGGCCTTTGCTGCTGCAGTCTCCCAACCATTCGCCCTGCGTCCTCGTGTGAAGCCGGCTCAGCAAGCAGGTGGCCTGCTGCACTCGGCGCCGGCATGCAGGAAAGAAACTGGGGAAGTGGGTGTGCTGGCACTGATGCTGGCTGGGGGGCCAGAGGCTGCGGTTACCTAGTAGCTGTAACCTGCGAGCAGGGCCGGGGGATGGGTGGGCTCCCGAGAGAGTCAGGCCGCGAGGTCTTGCTGGGACTCTGCCCTCCAGGAACATGGCTGTGGCAGAGCGCCCTCTGATGGCTTCGTAGCCTCACTGCTTCCCTACCATGGCCACGCAGCTGCCGTGTCAGCAAGAGGGTCCTTTCCTCTGCAAAAACCCTCTAGATCTCCCTACTGAGACCCTAACAGCGCGCTCCAGGAGCGGAGAAATGTCAACACAAACAGAGCAGATGCTGAAGTTTGAAAACCGCACTTAGAAAAAAATTTACATACAACTGACACGCGTGAGCACAGAGAGCATCCAGTCATCTTCACTTCCAATATCCCTATTTAGTTAGAAAACTATTAGCTCTAATCTCATTGATAAAAACAAATGGAATATTTTTTGAGTTCCTTATGGCAAGTGGTTGTTAACTTATATGTACTAGCTAAATTAAAAAATTGGGGAGGGGTCATTTTTTATCTTAAAAGATCTCAGGGGAACCCCAGTTCATGAGCAGATGCCATGTGACGGGCTTATTAAATAAAACAAGCCTAAGAACTAAGAAGCAAGCAAAAAAAAAAAAAAAGGAAAGAAAGAAAAAGAAACAAAAACACTGAAAATGAAAATAGAGACGATGGCACTCACTAGAATATTCCATTTGCTCTTCTACAATTCCCAGCCTTCTTTGCAGCTGGATTAAGTGTGAGCTTTGTTCCTAGTGGACATACGGGCTGAAGCAAAGGAGAGGGCATGAGCCCCCTGTGCACCTGCTCACTGCCAGGTCATTTGCATGACTGGTCATTTGTCACACACATGAAAAAAAGCTGAATTGGTTGGAATCTATCAATTTTATATACTTCATTCAAGGGCTACTCTCAAGTTTCGGGGTTGTAGTTGATTGCATCTGCCGTGTTCTTTTTAAACACTGTGTATCAGGGATTTTGGAGGGGGGCATGCCATCAAAGGCAGCTACATTGCGCCCCCTGGTAGTGGGTGCCTGCTCTCTTACATGTGGCTAATTAAGGCTCCAGATCCTCCTTTTAAGTGTTTCCTCCTCGTTTCTGCCCCAGGAGGCAGAACTGTGGAGTCTGCACCAATGGGCTTTCTGCGTTTGTCTTTCATTTGGTTTGGCCAATGAGAAGCCCAACATGGGAGGCAGAGTGGAAAGTGAGGTCATGACGATCGTTCCCTTCTGCCTTACCTTAGCTCTCTGACTCTGTCATGCCAGGCCCTCCACACACCCTCTTCCTGCCGGGTCTGGTGAGCGCTTATTCCTTTCACGGGGTGCAGCTGAGGGGCACTAGGGGAACCCAGCTGCCACTAGCCCTTCTGTGGGATTTCCCCACATGCAACTCACATCATTATAAACAGTACCCTTATTAAACTTTGCTCCAATCACGTTCAGGCATATCATCTGTTTCCTGGTAAGATCCTGGCTGATTAGCACCTGGTTAATTAGGTAAATAAATAATACAGGTAAGCGGCAGAGGCCACTGAAGACATATAACAGATGAGTTAATATTATAAAACTCTCAGAATAGCATTTGGCACGTGGTACACGTTTGATGCTGTGCCTGTGAAGACAGCACTTGCATCTCAGAATGAGAGCAATGGTTAGCATGCGGGAAACGTTTGAGGCAGAGTGAAAGACTAGAGGCTAGAGGCGTTCAGACCACTGCCAGCAAAAGAGGGAGTGCACCCAGACTAGCACAGGATAGAGGGAGCAGCTGAAAGATCTGTTTCAGAAATAGAAAGGTTAAGGAGCCTCCCTGGTGGTCTAGGGGTTAAATCTCAGTGCTGCTACCCCCAAGATGGTCCTGAGTTTGATCCCTGGCCTAGGAGCTGACCCACATGGCAGCAGACCTCTCTTATCTCGCCTGCTGCTCCCCTCAGCAGTGTATTTCAGTCAATCTGCCTGTTCTGCTCCCCACTCTGTCTCTGGTGAATCCTTGCATCCCCAACACCTCTGGCCTGCCTCCCAGGATTCTATGCAAAAATAAAGAAAACCTTTAAAAAGGAGACAAATAGAAAGCTCAAGTTTGTAGAGTCAACTTGATATAGGGGATGAGGCAGAAACAGAAACTCAGATCTCTAGTTTAGGACTTTAGGGGTGCAGTACTGTCATTAGTCAGGGAACAAAAGGTGTGACGTAGGTTTATTAAGGGTAAGGATGTAGGTTTATTAAGGGTAAGGATGATGGCACATACAGACCATTTACTGTGTACTCAGGCATCCCCAGAGGTGCTTTACATTTAACTTACACATGCAGCCTGACTACAATCCTGTGAGGTGGCCATTGAGACACAGAATGATTAAATAAGCTGCCCAGGTTTACATACTTAAGGGAGCAGAAATTCAAACCTAGTAGAAGACTGGGAAGGAGTTGTAGGATAAAGGGATAGTGCCAGCTTGGAACAGGCTGAGGTTGAGATCCCTGTGAGCTAACTCATAGGAGCTTAAGTAGGTGGGTGAAGTAGGAAGCCCAGGCAAGAGGTAGGAGATATAGACCATCAACATTCAGTGAGACAGGATAGTAAAGGGAAAGAAAAATGAAGCAGAAAATAAAAGACAATAATAGCTATTTATTGAGAGCTGGTCACACAGACAGATAATATTCTACTTTAATGCACAAGGCTTAGCAAGTTTATAAATAAGTGCCTATATTTTTATTGGGTTGAGTATTTGTTGTTCCTGACATGAGTTCAAATGATAATAACTTACTGCCTACTTGGTCTGGGCAGTGGACAGCAGGATATTGGAAGGAGGGAAGAAAGTGAGGTCATGATCTTTAAGATATTAACTTAGATATATCAAATATGCATATGTATAAATATAAATTTATAACATTTATTATTAGAAATACATGGATTATCATGGTAAGGGAAGCAGAACATTCTTACCCTCTAGGAAGACACATACACAAAACACAAATTCAGGATAAAAAGCTCCCAGATGAAAATGAAAACAAGAGATGTTAGAGGATTTGAATGTTTAAAATTCACGTGTGGGACTGAAGTCCTCACGGACAGTAGCTCCCTCTTTGATGGGCGCTTGGCCGCTGCTGCCATTTACCTTGAAGGGTCTCTGTCTTCCATTGCTAAGCACCCCCTCTTCTGGGCCTCATTTTTTTCCTTTAGCTATTAAGGGAAAATCAGCCCTTGCCAGCTCCCAGCTGACAGGGTCTGTCGGTCTCAATGACGCCAGGAGTTGTCTGACTGGGCTACACCGTGATGTTCTGTTGAACATAAACAATCTCACAGAGCACCAACACCAGACTAGGCCTTCTGTGGCCATGAAAAATTAAAAAAACAAGATGACTCTGTAATCATGTCTGAACACAAAAACACGAGCTTCATCCAAACCACAAAAATGACCAAACATCTCCAGGCTGGTCAACTAGTGACAGCGATAGTCTCGGTTGTTCCTTGCACATTTAAATGCACTAAAGCTACTGACACAGAGACCTCTGCTTCCAACTTCCAACGGTATGCTATCCTGGGCAAAGCCCCTGTAGGGTAATGAAAGAATTATCAGGTTTTTCTGCCCTCCCCTCAATGATGGACCTCTGCAGGCCTATGCGCATGCCTGATGGCGGGCACCTGGCGTAGTGTGTGGGCCTGTTTGAGTGGGCACACCTGGGCCAGAGACTGGGCTTATAAGCAGAGGAAGCAGCAGTGGTGGTGTGGCATGGTAGGTGTGGCGGGGCGTGGTGAAGTGCTATAGATTTCAGCAGATATAACAACAACTAACAGAGCAAGTCTGCTTGGACTGATGCTGAACCTGCTGGGATTAGGGTGATTACACAACAGCCCCCAAATCAAGGAAAACAAACCAAACCTCAAACTCCTTGCTAACACCCATTTAGTGAGATGCCCCCCCACACACACACACATGTACACACACCTCCCCGTGTGTGTTCTTTCTTGCTGAAAGAGCAGTAAACCAACTCTTTGAATACTTGTATGTTCCTGGTGGTCTTTGGCTGGAGGGTAGAGATTAAAGTACAGATTGGACTAACGCAGCTATTGCGTCTGTTCACTCAGCAGCCGTGAGAACACGAGCCCCTGTAAGTCTCTCTTTCTGAGGCCGTAGCTGCTTGGGGCTGGGAGGTAAGCTCATGCTGAAGTGAGAAACTCTCGAATGTATCTGTCTCTTGAAGTTCTGGAACATTTCTGCTCTTCAGATTCATCTTTGATTCATCCTGCTTTTGTTGCTCCTTGGATTGCTTAATGTTCAGTTGTCTCTAAGAGGCCAAGTCCATAGGGAGAGCAGGGACAGAGGTCTGCCAAGTCTTTTTCTGTCACCTGAGGGCAGGCCAGACCCTCAGGACAAACTCAGCTCCAGGTCTTTATAAATCTGGTCAGGACTACTTTGCTCTTGGCTTCATGCCTCTGAAACTGTTTAGTTTTGTCTGCCTGGACGCCATCATCAGTGACGGCTAGACTCAGGCCAAGTTCTGGGGGTCAGAAATGACATGTCTTTACAAACCACTGGATTTCTCATCACGTGAAAACTGTACCTTTTCCAGGGCAGACACCTGCTTCCTTTGTGTTTTCTTGAGGTAATTGGCACACTGACCCTCCTACCCCGCACAGCTGCACCAGAGATATTTTAGAGTTGCAGTGACCACATGGGTTTTGACATGAACAAGATAGCTCCTTCAAACGTACTTTAAATCAGAAGGCATATAAACCCCCAGGAGCAGATCGCCAGTCTGCAAAGATAATTTTGTTTCATGTAGGGCCTATGCTTTCTTTCTATAATTTGAAGTTAATCAGTGCTGGCTTTTTAATGGCAGGGCTTGATAAATTATCAAGTACCTCAAGTTACTATCTGAATGGGCTGCTGTTCTCTTTTGGGTATGTCAATGTTAAAATCTGGTTTTCAGCACCTAAACTTTTCCCTCTATTTGTAGACAAAGCAAAATGAAGTTTACCATGATAATTTCCTATCTGTCTGAAGTCAGCTAGTCAGCTGGCTTTCCTCCTTTCCTTCCTCCTCTTCTTCCTCCCTCTCCCCTTCTTTTCTGTTCCTGTTAGTCTCCATTTTGCTCTTGGAAAGCTAAATATTAATTGATTTTTTTGTTAATTTGGTTTGTCATGGCAATAATTCTCATGGTTTAAATATTCTACAATACCTGCAATGATTTTTATGATTACATAAGTTGCCAATGTTTCTATAAATTCTTTAAATTTAAAACAATTCAATTATGTAAAGGGGAAAAACGTTGCCTTTAATTAAATAGACTAGTAGTAGATATATATTTCAAATGGCTCTTTACCACTACTCAGCTTAAAAGTTTTTGCTGTCATCTGCCTACTCCAGTTTCTGTATGTGCAATGTAAAAATGCAATGGATACACCTGAGACTTATGAAATACTATAAAACAATGTTACCTTAATAAAAATTTATTAAAAAAAATAAATATGCAAAGGGTAAAAACAAACCCACCAATTCATTCTAATGTCATTAGTATAATCAGCCAGCTTGTATCTCCTGTGTGGGAAAATATAATACCTTTTAAAGCACATTTTCCAGCTTCATGGCAAAGGCTAAACAAAGGATACAGTCATTAACTGAGCTATTAACTATCCCCTGAAACTCTCTCCCGGTGTCCTTCACACAAGGCTCTCTGACCTTGTGATGTCACAGATCCCCACGTTCCCTGTGGCTATTCTCTATACATTCAACTTAAACATCTATACATATATTCTCTGTATACACATTTCCTCTGAATGATTTCTAATCCTGACTCCCAAATTTGCATCTCCAGGCCCAACTTTTTCCCTAGATTCACACACATCCAGCTGCAGGTATAGTCTTTTCACCCTTGTGCCTCTCTCTGTCCTTCCCATCATGCTGAGCGGCCCTATCTGAGATGGAACTCTCCCAAATAGGCTGATACAGGTGCCTCTCTTGCCAGCTACCATCATACCCTGGGCATCTCCCTTTCTTTACACTAGCCTGCATTATTATAATCATCTTTCTGATTGTGTAGCAAGCATTTTTCTATCAACCATAGGTGTAACATGTACTCTCTGCTGAGACTGGAACAGTTTCCATTTTTAAACCTATGTGGGTCCAGCCAAGTCATTCATCTCAAAGTGGGTTGTCTTTAGGGGAAAAAAGCAAATTAAGGCTCACAGGCATTCATCATTTATTATTACTCTCATTCTAGACTGAGTTGTGGATGTCATGTAAGAAGTTAAATAGCCACTCAACTTGTTTTTATGGTTGAATATCAGCGGAGTCAGGGTTGCAAAAATACTATTTATCCTTTTCAGTGGATCCCTTAATTATTGCTACTCCCTGAAAGTCCAGTATCCAAATAAGAATAGTTACTATTCTTCCTGGGTGGGAAGTTCACTCCCCTTACTCCCTTTATTGTTAGGAGCCCCCAGACAAGATGGCCCCCAGCAGTGAGTGACAGCCCTAATTCGCACCATGTGGGAATCTCCCCGGCTGGGGGTCGAACTCGCATTGCGCGCTGCTGACAGCTCCACAGTGCAGCTCTCAACCTCTGCGCCACCAGGGAGGTTTTGATGAGGACTGCCTTAGGTTTCTGTTTCCCCGGTCCATGTACATTTCCCCAAAATGACGTCAGCAGGACCGTCCCATCGCACTCTCATCGAATCCCCGAAGTCGAACCATCCTGCGTCACCCAATGTAACTTCCCCTTGACTGTCACCCTATATGCTCTTTCCCCCGGAACAATAAACGAGACTTGATCAGACCTCCTGTCTTGTCTCCATTTTCTCGCGTACCCCTGTCCCTTGCTCCCTCCTTCCTCCTCAGGTGCAGCGTTGATCTGGACTCTCGGGCCGAGTCACGTGGCGCCCAACGTGGGGCCTGAGAACGGGAAGACTTCCAGAGGACAAAAAGACATCTCGTGAAAGTGGCTAGCCGTTCCCCTCATACTTGTTGCCGCAAGAGCCTGTTGCGCTGACAGTAAGGTAAGATTTTTAAGGTCTTTTTGTAACAATGGGACAGGAAATTAGTCAGCATGAACTTTATGTTACTCAGTTAAAAGAAGCCCTCCGGACACGAGGAGTTAGGATTAAAACAAAAGATTTACTTTCCTTTTTCGATTTTATAGAAGACTTGCCCTGTTCCCTCTTGAGGGAACTATAAATCATAAAAGATGGCTATGGGTCGGTGATGCCTTAAACGATTACTATCGGGTTTTTGGCCCCCAAAAGGTGCCGGTTACCATATTCTCTTATTGGAACCTAATTTCTGACGTACTTGCAAGAGAAGGGGACAGTCCAGATCTAAGACAAACCATAGGCCAGGCAGAACAAATACTAAAGTGTTCTAGGCTCCCCCCTCTCCTACCACTCCCCAACTCCCTAGGCCCTCTGAACACTCCACTAAAACTATATCTGACCACCCCTCCGACCCCGAAATCAAACATCCCCCAGTTCGCTGTGACGACTTAATCTCATTTCACAGCGACTCTGATGAAAATCATCCTATTCACCCGCCACCCCAAAAATCTAAATTGCCCCCAACCCCTCAAAAAGACCAGCCAAACATCATTA
The DNA here is from genome assembly GCA_004024925.1 of Scalopus aquaticus. Lineage (NCBI taxonomy): Eukaryota > Metazoa > Chordata > Mammalia > Eulipotyphla > Talpidae > Scalopus > Scalopus aquaticus. The sequence continues at coordinate 36,024 of PVIJ01013232.1, read as the reverse complement.
TTAATCCACCCAACAACTTTTCCCAAAACAAAGATCCTGCCCATAAAGACTCCACAGACTCTTCTTCAATTAATAAAAAACCTAGAATTTACCCCCCCTTCTCTCCTCTGAAGATAAGGAGGACGGCCCGTCTCATAAACCCCCTTATTATAAAAATAATCTTAAATGTGCCTCCAACAGGGCCTCCCTGGTGGCGCAGCGGTTAAGTGCTGCGCTGTGGAGCTGTCGGCAGCAGCGATGCGAGTTCGAAGCCCAGCCGGGGAGAGTCCCACATGGTGCGGCAGACCTCTCCTGCCTCGCCCGCTGCTCCCCTCAGCAGTGTATTTCTGATCTGCCTATTCTGCTCCCCACTCTGTCTCTGGTGAAGCCTCTCGCCACTCCACACCTCTGGCCTGTACCCCAGCTGTATGTATAAATAAATAAATCTTAAAAAGAAAGATGTGCCTCCAACAAAAAATATCTTTACCTGGCCCAAAAGTCCAATCCAATCCTTCGGAAGTAGATTGGGACGCCCTCGCACAGGAAGCCTCCCGTTGCAACCCCCCTCCCCCATAACACCGCCACCTCTAGCCTCTGCTCCCTCCCTGCCTACCACAGAGCCTAATCTGGATATAAAAATACAAATTAAATACCTAGAGGAAAGGATTCAGTTACAGGCCCAGGCAGCCCATAATCTGCATCATCTAAGCTCTCATTCCCTGCACCTGTTATACAAAATCACCCACTCACAGTCCAGACAAATAGTTGCTGGGTGCCCCACCTGTGTAACCTCCCTTCCAGTTCCTCACCTGGGAGTCAACCCTCGAGGGTTGCTGCCCAACGCCTTGTGGCAAATGGATGTTACCTACTGTACAGCTTTTGGAAAATTGCAGTTTGTTCACGTTTCCATTGATACTTTCAGTGGTTTCATCACAGCCTCCCTCCAGTCTGGAGAGGCAACTAAACATGTCATCTCACATTTGCTTCACTCATTCTCTATACTGGGCATCCCAAAGTGGATAAAAACCGATAACGGTCCAGGCTACGTCTCCAAAGCCTTTAAAGACTTCTGTTCCACTCTCTCAATCCGCCATTCCATGGGTATCCCCTACAACCTTCAAGGACAAAGCATCGTAGAAAGAGCCCATCTATCTTTGAAAACCACCATTCAAAAGATTACTGGGAGAATGGTATCCTACCAAAGGCTCTCCCCGTAACATTCTTAACCATGCACTGTTTATTCTTAATTTTTTAAAGCTTGACACACAGTCACACTCTGCAGCTGATCGGCTTTGGCACTCCGAAACGCAAAACCGCTTTGCCACTGCAAAATGGAAGGACCCTCTTGACGGCGCCTGGTACAGTCCTGACCCTGTACTAATTTGGGGATGAGGGTCAGCGTGTATCTTCTCACAGACCCACGATAACACCCGGTGGATTCCTGAACGCTTAATCCGCCACATTCACCCCCTGCCCAGAGACAAGTCCCCTCCCTGAGGATTCTGTTTCTCTTCTTTTCCAGAATGATTCCTGTTAAAATCCTCGTTCCTCTCCTTATCCTACTTCATGTCTCGCCAAGCCTTGCGGGCCTGGATGACCCCACAAAAGCTAAGTCGTTGGTCCAACGCCAGCTGAGTAAGCCCTGCGACTGTAAACAAGGGTATTTCTCCTCCAACCCCACTCATACTGCAACCCAGGTCTCCTGTCCAGGGGGCACTATTGCCTACCTCATTACCCAGCCCCCTGGATACAAATGCATGCGTACAAAGCTGCAGCGCCCCTCTACTTCAAGCGGTCCCGGCCCCTGTCCTTGTACCACTTTCGCCCAGTCTATCCATTCCACATGTTATACCTTTTACCAACCCTGCCTTCATGGCAATACAACTTATTATACTGCGGTACTGACCAGCACTACTACAACTACCGCTCACTTACACACGTCCGACATCTCCCGGGTCCAAGCATCCTGCGGTTCGGGGGCAAAAATAGGCAGCTCTGTCTGCTGGTATATGCACGCTCCCGTTCATGCATCTGATGGCAGGGGACCGCAAGACCAGCTCAGAGATCATCTCGTCCATAAAAAATATTTTACACCTTAGTGCCTCCCTCTTCCCCGAAATTGCCTATCACCTGTTGGCCCTCCCTGATACTCATGAGCCTATGAATGTTGACCCCCAAACTTTTGCCGTCTTAACCATGGCCTTTGATCTACTCAATTCCACCAATGCTCCCTTAGCCCAAGACTGCTGGCTGTTCCTCCGCTTTGGAACCCCCGTCCTCCTAGCCTTTCCTCTTCAAAATGCCTCCGATTTTTCATCTTCCCCACATTATAACTGCTCTCTCTCTCTACACTCATATGGTTCAGCTGGTTAACTTTACCACTTCAATTTGCCTTGTCTCGTTGGCCAACAGCTCTCTAGATCTGGGTCAGGCTGCATTTACTAATTGCACACAATCCCTTCATGTTAATGTCACAACCCTGTCCTGCCCCCCGCCGGGAGGAGTGTTTATTTGTGGCAATAATCATGCCTTTACAGCCCTCCCAGCCAACTGGACAGGTAGCTGTGTCCTGGGCAGCCTTCTTCCAGACTTGGACGTTGTCCCCGGGGACGAATCGGTCCCTGTCCGGTCTGTTGATCATTTGCCAACATGCCATAAACGAGCAGTCCAATTTATCCCCTTAATCGCAAGCTTAGGCACCTTAGTGCCTCTGCCACCGGCGCTGCTGGTCTAGGCGTCTCACTGTCTCATTACACTAAACTTTCAAAACAAATTATTTCCGATGTCAATGCTTTGTCCAGCACTATCAATGATTTACAGCACCAACTGGAGTCTCTCGCCGAGGTGACCCTTCAAAACCGCAGAGGCTTAGATCTATTAACTGCCGAAAAAGGAGACATATGTTTGGTTTTACAGGAACGATGCTGTTTTTATGCCAACAAATCAGGTATTGTCCGCAACAAAATTAAACAGCTCCAGGATGATCTTGAGCGCCGAAGAAAAGACCTGGTGGCAACCCCCTCTGGATCGGCCCCGGAGGACTCCTGCCATACCTCCTCCCCCTCCTTGGCCCTCTCCTTTCTCTCTTACTGGCCGTCACTATGGCCCATGCATCCTCAACAGGCTCATAACCTTTGTGAGACAACAAATCGAGGCCATTCAAGCCCGTCCCATTCAAATTCACTACCACCGCTTGGAGATGCAGGACAAGGGTGGCTCATACTCCTCGCTTAATCAAGTATGGTAAGACCCCCTTCCTCCTTTTGGGCTGGGTTGGTTAGCCAATGACGGGTAAGATTGGGAGCTGGGCCACGGTTGGTGGACTCCCCTGACTCCTGACAACCTAAGACAGGCACAACCCCCGAGGATGGAAAACTACTACAAGTCCCATTTCATTTGAAACAAAAAAGGGGGACTTGTTAGGAGCCACCAGACAAGATGGCCCCCAGCGGTGAGTGACAGCCATAATCGCCGAGTTGTTCTTATAAGGTTAGGTTTTGATGAGGACTGCCTTAGGTTTCTGTTTCCCCGGTCCATGTACATTTCCCCAAAATGACGTCAGCAGGACTGTCCCATCGCACTCTCATAGAATCCCCGATGTGGAACCATCCTGCGTCACCCAATGTAACTTCCCCTTGACTGTCACCCTATATGCTCTTTCCCCCGGAACAATAAACGAGACTTGATCAGACCTCCTGTCTTGTCTCCATTTTCTCGCGTACCCCTGTCCCTGGCTCCCTGCTTCCTCCTCAGGTTCAATGTTGATCTGGACTCGCGGGCCGAGTCACTTTATCTCATTGCCTCCTCCCCCAAATCTCACGTAAACTCTATCACCATGCCCTCTTCATAGAGAAAACTGAGGTTTAAGGAGATTGAGTAACCCAGCTAGTAAGGCGCAGATTGGATCTGAAGCTAAGGCTCATTCCAGTGACCTTATGTTCTCAAACACCACCATGTATGTTTCAAGCACTGAAAATGGATATGCGAAGCGTTTGCATATAGCAGGCAGCCATCATCAATTATGGAGGCAGACTAAATCTTTTGATTGCAGGCAGACAGAACTAAACAGACCAGTTCTCAGCAACACCAAAACAAGACTGGCCCTGCTGGAAAAGCAAAGAATAAACCACTCCTGCCCAAGTCACAGCCTGCCATACCGAATGGCTCATCTCTGCAGCAAAGAGCATGCGTGTCTACAAAGACAAGGAGGGATTATGAATCTGTTAAAATCCAGAATTCTGCCTCTACCGGGTTTTATCCCAAGTCTTCTTCCACGATTCCATTCTTGAATATCAGCCTTTTAAATTAACAATCATATGTTGGCAAGAACTGTTTGTTCATCAAAGATGACTGGCTGAATTGATTCTGCAAGAGATGTGTATTTTTTAACTGCCAATAAATAATTCAGGTTAAGAAAACCTTCAAAAACATGTATGTGGGTGTGGTGGGGGGACTCACTGAATCTGGCAGCAGGGAAGTGTTTGAGGGGAACTTAGAATCCTGGGGCAGCAGGGTGGCACTGAGGCCAGAGGCTGCACTTTGGTTCACCCTGTCTTCCTCTTCAGGAAACACTCCTGCGAATTGTCAGAGGGAAAGGAAACTTTGAGGTTCTTTTCTTATAAATATCTTGGTGGCCCTTGTCTTTATTCTTCATCATTTTGGCAGTTATCTTTCAGAGGACTCAAATCTATTAGGAAATTAGATTTAAGTGTCAAAATTAGAACTTGATACATACGTTATCTTTTTCCCCACTGCCCAGCCCATACACTGAGAACTATGGAGTGCTATGTATCCAGCCCATAATAAACAGCCTCAGTCCTCAAAAGAGGTATTGACTATTTTACATACAAGGACACCTTCTGGAAGGTGGGAAGTGGGGTAAATAGCTAGACTTTCTGGAACCTGCCCATGGCACCTGAGGGTCTGTTTGCCTCACAAATTAGAGGGCAAGAACCTGCCTCCCAAGAGAGATGTATTGGCCTCAACTTTGTCACCTCAACAATGACCATGGAGGAAAAGGAGTCCCCACATAAGCACTACCAGAGGCAGACAGGGACTCCTTTCTCTGATATGGTTCCTTGTCCTGTCTCAGCAAGGGAAAGGCTCTACGAGAATAGAAATCTATATAGTTGGCCTCCCATCGCCCATCACCTGGTACTGAGCATGGCATATGGAGACACTGCATAGATTTGGGGGAAGAAGTAAAGTCCATGTGAGAAAACAGGCCAATCAGGACTAAAGACATATTCTATCCCCTCCCCAACCCCCCCAAAAAATATTCAATTTTGGCTCACAGGAAAGAGGACTCCAAAGCTGTGCAATCTAAAGTGGGATCTTTCTGTGGGTCCTGTGAGCCAGGATTTAAAGCCTGTGGGAAAAGGTGAAATAGAAAGGGTGAGTGGGGCAGAATTAAGATCGCTAGTGTTTTAACTTTTAACCATGGATTCCTGATGTGAAATGCTTCTTCCTGCACTTATACTGTTTATCCTTACCTTTTTTCACATCTGATCGCATTTATTAAAGCATAGCTGTGCCATTAAGCAATGCAACCCCTATAAGCCTTGTTGGAATAAGGCCACTCCTTCAGGCCAAAAGTAGGATAAGGGACTTCAAGCAGGTTGTTTGTTATTATAAAGCAAAACCAAACCATTTACATTCCCAGCAGACTATAATGTGGTGGAGACAAGAGCCGTGTGAAGGTAGAAACATGAGAAAATAATGTTAACAGCTAGTAAGTCTAAGTAACTCATGACTAAAGGCTGCATTGTTATGCAACATGAGTGTCAGGGGAACAAGTTTCCAACCTTCTGACTCATGTTTCTGTATTACACACATTACTGGATATTTCCTTCATTTTAAAGAAATGTGAACATAACTGTGTATATAAAATGACCTGATCTCCAAAATATGAAAACACAACAGCTCTCAGGCTAAGAAAAATCTGTTAAGTAAACAGTTATCAGGCACTCTTCCAAGACGGAAAGTTACTCCATCTTTTGAACAGCACGGAGAAATAACTTCTACCCCAGACCAGCTCACCCCCACCGTCTGTTGCTGGAACCAGGTCCTGAGCCGCCGAGACAAGTGAAGAGAGAGAAGGCCCTGGCAAGTGGACATAAAAACAACTCCCTTTGCCGCACCCGCACCTTCTCTGTCTCCCCTTTACCTTGAGGGGAGCAGGGAGCTCCCAGCTCTGCCCACCTCTAGCCAGTGGATCCCTCTGGTCTTCCTCGTCACCCCACAACGCCGCGAAGGTGACCTGCAGACCAAAGCAGCCCAGAAAGCGGCTCAAGCCGACCCACCAGTACCTGCTCGAGGTCTCCCGGTCGCCCCGGGATCATCTGGCAGGTCCCCGCGACTACACAGCTCTCTCGACCACACGATTTTCACCAACTTTATTGGTCCCCGGCCCCGGCGGGCCCCTAGTGCCCACCTCCCCACCGCGCCGGCCCTCCGTGACTTGGAGCATATTCAAAAACACGGCGGGGCGGCTATGAAAAGAGCCTTTGCTGAGGAAGCAACGAGCTCCCCGAGGTGGCGTCAGGGTCACTTGCTCTTCGCCTTCTGACTCTCCGTCTTCTTGGGCAGCAGCACGGCCTGGATGTTCGGAAGGACGCCGCCCTGCGCGATGGTCACTTTCCCCAACAGTTTGTTTAGCTCCTCGTCGTTGCGGATGGCGAGCTGCAGGTGGCGAGGGATAATCCTGGTCTTCTTGTTGTCCCGCGCGGCGTTGCCAGCCAACTCCAGGATCTCCGCCGTCAGGTACTCCAGCACGGCCGCCAGGTACACCGGCGCGCCAGCGCCTACTCGCTCGGCGTAGTTACCTTTGCGCAGCAGTCTGTGCACTCGGCCCACCGGGAACTGCAGGCCCGCGCGGGACGACCGGGACTTGGCCTTGGCCCGCACTTTGCCGCCCTGCTTTCCGCGGCCGGACATGTTCACCTCTCGGCTGAAACTTCTGCGAGGGGAAAACAAACGCACCAGCGACCCAGATCCAAGTACGGGAATGCAACGTACCACCCCGGAACTGCCTTTACTACCACTTTGCGGCTACGAGAGAGCGCCTTCCCATTGGGCGCCGCAACATCCTCGACCAATGACGAGCAGGCGCCGCTCCCACTAACGCGCGTTGGCAGAAGGGACCGCCCTCCCCAGCGCTCTCCAATCAAAAGACCAAATGCCTATCTTCATTTGCATAGCCGACTCTACGAATACGCCGGACGCGGCGGTCGCGCGCTCGGCAGTTCCGTCCAACTTGCTACATCTTGAGGTTTCAAGTCCACACTTACTCGCAGGAAAACAAAGTCTTAAGAGTGAAGGAGCCATGATCAGAAACAAAAATCCAGAAGAAGAGCTACTCCCACAAGTGCAAAGCGTGCAAGCAAGAAACGCAGTAGAGCTCACGCGGCGTTTCCAGGGTTGCTGTGCGATCTGCACACACCTAGGAGAGAATCCGAGTAGCCTGGGAGCTTCCAGACTCCAGAGCTCGCACTTGTAGGGAAAGTGCTCCCCAGGGAAATCATCACATCGCTACCGAGTCCTGCCTGCCAGTGCTGCGTTCGTGGGCTGTTCCCTTTCCCTTTGAACCAAGCGCCTGCTATTATCCAAAGGTATAGGGAGATGTCTCCAAAAGGGGCTTCTATGAAGTTGCCCACCTGAGCTAACCACCTGGCAGTGGACGCTGGTCCGCTCACAAGTGCCAATTTTCTCAGACCGGCTTTTTGCTTTTTTTTTTTTTTTAAGCGTTGAAGAAAGTATAAATTCGATTCGATCGTATTGCTTAAGCGTTCAAGATTACCATGTTGAGTCTCCCACTAATCGTAAGCCAAAAATAACCAAAAGCTTTCCCAAAACCCCAAACACCGGTCTTTCGCTTCCTGCCTACTCCACTATTACAGGGAGGAGGACCAAGTCGCTGCCCCCACCCCCGGGCCTCGAGCTCTGCCCACTTTCTCCAGGTTTTCAAACAGGTCCTCTTCGAGGGAACTTGTGCATGGGTACACAGAGCCAGTGGTCAGGGGAGCAGAGGACATTGCTCTCGCTTCTCCGCGTCCGCTGGGAACTCCCGACCAAACCTGCCCGGACGTGGAAATGGCGGTGAAGGGCTGGTTCTTAGCTCCACGGGAAGGTCTGACGGGACAACATACAGGGAATCACGCCGTGTGCCACTCGCGGGGGTGTCCAGCGCCCATCCGGTCTCACTGCCCAAGAGCCCGGGGCAAAGTGGGCGCGACGCGGTGACTTACACCGAGCACACCCCGCGCGAACGCCGCGGCCTGGGATGCGGTGCCCGCGCCGCAGCGCCAGGGCGCACCCTGGACGGCTTCGGTGGCCAGCCTCCAGACCCCAAAAGACCCTCTGGAGGGGCCCCCAGAACTTTAAGAAAGGACCAGGCGATACTTAACTACGGGGTAAAGGGATAGGGTGCTTGGGTGGCGGTGTGGTATCGGTGATAGACATGTGAGGAGGTGTGAACCTGTTCTCCCCAAACACAATGTTGTTAACTGTTACCGCCAGAATAAAAATCACTTTTAAAAAAAGAAAAGAAGGGGCCTTCCCGGTGGCGCAGCGGTTGAGCGCTGCGCTGTGGAGCTATCGGCAGCGGCGACGCGAGTTCGACCCCCGGCTGGGGAGAATCCCACATGGTGTGGCAGACCTCTCCTGCCTCGCCCGCTGCTCCCCTCAGCAGTGTGTTTCCATCGATCTGCCTGTTCTGCTCCCCGCTCTGTCTCTGGTGAGCCCTCTCGCCACCCCACGCCTCTGGCCTGTACCCCAGCTTGTATGCATAAATAAAATAAAAATCTTTAAAAAAAAAAAAGAAAAGAAAAGAAAAATACTTAACTGTATGGGTAAATGCTCGCTAAAGCGTCCTGTGGTAGAAAACCTTGGCTGTGGAAGCAGCTGCTTCGGCGGGAAGGTCCGGGTCAGACTGGGGGTTCGGTTGGAGAGGAGGTTGGTAGCAGCTGGGAGTGGGGTTCCTGGGGCTGTGCACTGGGGACGCGGCCCCAGAAGCTGGGGGTGGGGGGAGTGCGGCGTCAGGCGGCGGGGCCTTTGGTCTTCTGCTTCACTTTGGGTTCCTTTTAGAAGGACGCGTCGCTGGAAGTACAAAACCTACGTCTTGGAAGCGGTAAGCGGCTTCTGAAGTGCCGAGGCTTGGGATCCTGAACGCCCCGGGGCTTGGGTGTGACGGGTCTTCCAGGGGACCAGCGGGGCCCCGGCTGAGGGGCGGTCCTTCGGGTGCCCCGCCTCCGACGTGGCGTCCAGTAGGGAAGCACCCCCAGCCGAGCGTCTGCTGGTGCGCTTGGTGCTACTGGAGCGGCGCTCCGGGTCCTGGCCGGGGAGGACGTTTTGCAGCTTCGTTGGCGCTTCGAGGAAGAGGTAACTAAGAACCCACGCTGAGTGCTGGGCGCAGAGTGCAAACGAAGTGTGAGCAGGGCCACAGCCCGCGGCCCCTGCACCCCTGCGCGTCAGCTACGCGAAGTTAGCTGCGTGGAGCCGTGGAGCTGCCGGACCCGAGTCCCCCGTGGCGGTGCTCGAACCCCTGAACTAGCTGGCAGTGCGGCCGGGGGCGCGGGGCAGCATCCTGCCCAACGTCCAGACCCTGCTGTTGCTCAGAACTTAGTGCCCCGAGACTCAGTCGCAGCCGGGAGAGACACCCTGGCTTCTGAGTAAAGGACCTTTTCAAGCCGCCTGCGGGATGGTGGAAGGGAGAGAGGCGCACTCTCTCTCTTGGGTTGGGTGCTCATGGATGAGGGTGAAAACGGTGTGGGCGAGAGAGCTGTGCAGTCGCGAGGTCGTGCCCAGTGACCCCGAGATGCGGCCGGGATACCTGGAGCTAGGTGCGGCGCAGGGCAACCTATTTGAGAGACGCCAGCAGCCACCAGCGGTGCAGGCCGGCAGGGGCCACCAGGAGGCGCAGCGAGAAACCAGCAGTTGGATGGCCGCGGGCTACTCCTGGTTATCTTAATTATCCTGTTCGAGAGAAATGGGGGTGGGCTTAGAACCCCCCCAAACGCGGTGTGATCCCATGCAGCGTTAACTGCTCTACCCTCTGCTTGGGTTTGTCCAAACAAGGTAAAGTCACTTAGCTGTTTAGAGGAGATTGCCTGGAGGAGTTTGCAAGCTTTGACCCGCAGTATTTGTCTGAATCCCTCAGCGGTGACTAGCACGAAACCATTTGTTGAGCTTCCAGTAAAGCCAGGTACTTTGGAATACATGATATTCCAATATTGCACTCGATTGTCCACTTATGAACCATTATGGATTATGCTTTACAGATGAGAATTCCGGTGGGGTGGAGTCAGGATTTGAACCCAGCTCTGTTGGATCCCACACCACTGGACTTTAACCTTTATGTGCCACTGCTTCTGCTACGGAGGCCCAGTGGCCCTTTGCTGGCGTTTCACTTCTGTGTGCTCTCTTCTGCTCCATAAAGACCCAGTGTAAGGCCTCCCTGGTGGCGCAGCGGTGAAGTGCTGCGCTGTGGAGCTGTCGGCAGCAGCGATGCGAGTTCGAAGCCTGGCCAGGGAGAATCCCACATGGTGTGGCAGACCTCTCCTGTCTCTCCCGCTGCTCCCCTCAGCAGTGTATTTCTGACCTGCTTGTTCTGCTCCCCACTCTCTCTGGTGAAGCCTCTCACCACTCCACACCTCTGGCCTGTACCCCAGCTGTATGTATAACTAAATAAAATCTTGAAAAAAAAAATAAGGGGAAAAAAAACTTATAAAAAAAAAAAGCCCAGTGTAGCCATGATGCTGGTGTTGATTACATTTCTAGGGCAGTGAGTCCTGGAAGCTCGCCTTTCACTAATGCAAATAAAATAATAATAATAATAACAACAATAATAAATAAAAATAATAAAAGGAAGAGCAGATTCTGGCTCACTTCTGTGCCTTTATATTTGTTGAATGAGTGCATGAGTGAATTTGAGTAGACAGATAATATATCTTAAAAACTGAATTTAGCAAGAATCGAATTATTGAGGAAGGAGGGTGGAAATAAGCATTCCTAAGACAATTCAAAGTATGTATTACTTAAGTATTTAACTTGAATTGTTTTAATTTTTTTGTGACTGACAGTGACTGATACTGCATGATATATATAAATTCCAGATGCTCGTCACTGAGACTCAACATGTGTATGTACTACATTAATTTCACCACTAACAGTTGGTCCAACTAGTTTAGAAACAAAGATGGTCATCTTCTGGTGAACTTGAAGATAGGTTTACATAGATGCTGAACCTCCAGTTCCGCTAGTGGATGTTTACCTGAGGGAAATAAAGGCACATGTTACCAGGACATGTGGTCACTGAATTTCTTGGCAGGACTGTGTGTAATAGCACAAGCTAGTGGATGAAAAACAATCCTGGTGGAATAGGATGTGGCAGTCAGGATGAATGACTAGAGGAGTTCACAGGGGTCCACATTCCTACTTTTTTCTCTCCTGACACACACGAACACTTGTGTCTACCTAATTTAGCAGATTTTTAACCTCAACTAATATTTGTTTCAAGATCATTGGTAGTCCCAGAACTAAACTGATAGTGCTGCTGTCTAGAAAAAAATGAGTGTTTGCTTCTCCTTTGGACTAAATTCTGCTCTCTGCTTCTGACCTCTGTAGCCTCCTTTGAGGGCCCTGCTTACTATGTGTTTCACATTCTACTTCCTTCCTTCTCCGAACCACGGACTTATTTTTCATCACCACCTTAAATTTGAGGCCTGTTTACCTCTCTCCTTCAATCATTCTCTCACTTTCCTTTTATTTATTTACTTTGCCCTTTGGAGATTTGTTGTCCTAGTAATGCAGGTTTTATACTAAAAACTTTATTCAGATTATGTGTGGATTTTGACTAACATTTGATTGTATATGTCTTCTTTCACTTAAAAACAGGTATCTGACTCAGATCTCTACTGCTAGAACCTCTGACCTAGAATTTGGAAATATCACAAGCTTTAAATATTCAAGTTTTGGGGATCTGCTGTAGAGAAAGGATCCAAAATACAGGTAAAAGTAAACTTGCCAAGAACAATTTTCCTGCAGTGGCATTTAAGAAAAAAGGGTAATCCAAATATTACATTAAAGAAAACTGTTAAGTATAGTACACCATAGAATAGACTACCTTATAGTGATTTAAAATATACTTATGAACATTTTCATCATTAATAATAATCATATAATTATACTTTTAGATTAAAAAGGCCATATGGAAAGTTTGGTACACAGTATAATCTAAACTGAGGGGAAAAAATCTACCTATGTTAAAGTGTTTTTTCTGTTTAGTGGCTTTATAGTGAGGTATTCACTTCTTTATAACTTTACTACATTGTCCACATTTTCTGCAGTGAGCATAAAAGTCATTAATAGTCTTTTAAAGTTACAGTTAAAATAGTTTTAAACGTGCTAAAATGTGTTGCTATTGATTATGGCATTAAAAATATTTTCCCTAAGCAGTTTCTCTATTTTAGATAGATATCTGGTCATTTTAACATGAAAGGGATTATTCTCAACCAGATGAATGGTTTGTTGTGGAGATTTTGTCTAGTCAACTTGAAGAGTGTTAATTTCTGCAATTCACTCTTTAAAAATATAAGCCATGTAATGTTCTATAAAGAAATAACATGGTTATTTTATAGGACACATATATTACTTCATAGAATTAATCCTTGATTCAGGCAGCAGCATCTTACTTATCCATAGTGGTAGCTGTCTTTCAAACAAATCTCCTACGTAACAGTTCTTAATTGATAGGGTCATATACAGTAGCATTAAATATTATCTAAATAACAAATTAATTGCTCTGATTTCACCCCAATTCCAGTAAAAACAGGTACCATGCAGGAAGTTTTATTTTCTAATTATATTTTTTCTTTGTATAAAATTCTGCTTACAATAACAAAAAATATGTGTATAAATGGATTCTAAATACTAAAAAATAATGTCAGTATACTTAATGTAAATAGTAAAACTTTACTTGGATATCAATAAAGATGTAAATAAAGGAATAGAGTTACTATGCTCCTGAATAAGAAGACTCCGTATACTATACTTGTCAAATACCCCTAATTGGTCATGCTCATGGATTCTAACCTTTACACTTTTCTAAAAACACTATGAAAATAATTAGCTTTTTGCAACTAAGGTAGAGTATATTAAGTGGCTTTCTAGCTTCATCATCTATGCACTAAAATATCTTGTATCCATCCAGGGGTGATAGTGGAAATGGATGATGGTATTGAAGTCTGATTATAAAAACATTTAAAAATTGGTCAATAATTGTCAGGAGATAATGGTCAATTGGGAAATTAATATTGAAAACTATCATAGGGGGCTTCCCTGGTGGCGCAGGGGTTAAGCGCTGCGCTGTGGAGCTGTCAGCAGTAATGACACGAGTTCGAAACCTGGCTGGAGAGATTCCCACATGACATGGCAGACCTCTCCTGCCTCGCCCGCTGCTCCCCTCAACAGTGTATTTCCGTCCATCCGCCTGTTCTGCTCCCCACTCTGTCTCTGGTGAACCCTCTCGCCGCCCCATGCCTCTGGCCTGTACCCCAGCTTGTATGCATAAATAAATAAATCTTTAAAAAAAAAGAAAACTATAGGATTTTGTGCATTTCAAATGATTGCACTCTCCATCTTTTCTTTTAATTCCTCAAGGTTTCATTTTAATCCATTTATTCAATAAATATTGAAGTTTGCATTGTTATAGGAGATGGAGATACAGACATGAATAAGGTAGTTTCAGTTCCTTGAATTCAGACACCTTAAATTTTTTTCTCACTTCCAGAGTCATTTAAAAAAAATTATTAACAAAGTACCATTGTTTTACATCTTTATTAATCTTTTGGCAATATAGGATTTCTCCGCTTAGGTGTGGCCTCTGTAGCTCTCCCACCACCACAACCCATTGTGCTCCTCTTATCTTCTTATCCCTCCCTGCCTCCCTGCCTCCCTCCTCCTTCTCCTCTCTTCCTGGATGGCTCTTATCTATGATCAGTTTTCAACTGTTGGCTTTAAAGTTTGTCTTTGTTTGATCCTTTGTTTGGTTTCTCTGTATTTCGCATAGAAGTGACACCACCTGTTACTTGCAACACCTTAAATTCTAATGGGGGAGACAAGTTAATAAGTAAATGATAGAATATGAGGGAAGTAAAGCAGGAAATGCGATGGAGAATGACGGCGGGAAGAGGTGCTCTTTAAATTGCGTGATCACAAGAACTGTCACTAGGAGGCGTCCTTGAGCCGAAGTCTAAAAACAAAGTTAAGTGACATAGATCAGCAGGCAGAGCTAACAGCTAAGGGGTGAGATTTAGTGAGCCAGACAGGGGGATAAATTAGACCTGCAGTGTGGCAAGATAATTTTCAAGTAGAGTAGTGGTTCTCATAGTGTGATCCAAAGATTCTTTGGGTGCAGGTTCCCAAGACCCTTTAGAGGTCAGCAAAGTCAAAATGATAACTATTTAGTATTTATAAGACTGTAATGTGATGTGCCTTTTTCTCTTTATTGAACGTACTGTAACCTCAGCACAATTCTAGGCTGGGGTGCCCAACAATATAAATCCTATGGTAGTCTTCACCCACCACATAGCGTGGATAGTTGAGCTGCAAGCTAAACTTGTCAACTTTTTATGGAAAGCATTGTTATTTGAAAGACAAACTATGTTTATTCAGACTTGAGTATTTGGCATACATTTCCTCAAAAAGCCAAGTGAGCCTGTCACTTTAATGACTACAGCTGAAAATTACCAATGGTAAAATTCAAGCATATAAGTAAAAATTAAAATGTTAGAAAACTTTCATCTGCTACCATGAGCTTGATATTTTTCTCATACTTAAAGATTTATCTAATGAGATCAATGGTGATATAACAAATGAAATAGTATTTTCCAAATTAACCAGTGTCTGAGGTTAAAAAACAATGCATATGTGAAGGATTCATTCAAAGACAAAAGGGCACAACTGATTTTAATATATCATTGTAGGGTAACTTAATCAGGCTTTTTCCACCACTAGCCTCTGTAGCTATCACCTGCAGCCCTGATCATGTTAATGGAGCGAGGACTCAGGGCACAAGTGCCTGATGGTGGACACCTGGAGCCCGGGTGCGGGCATGCGCACATCTGAGCCTGGAGCTGAGGCTATAAGGCTGGCGTCACTCAGACAGAACGAGGACTACAAGAGGACGAACTGCATGACTACAGAAGAGGTGAGATCACAAGAGAATGCCAGAGAGCACAGAGAAAGAGTAAAGAATTCATGGGGGCGGGGGAGGGCCAGTTACCTGCCTGCCTCCCAGCACTCCTGGCTGGCCTGTGCCTGCCCCTTTGCATGCCAGCTTCCCTGCCTGGCGTGCCTGTGTACCTGGTTCCCTGAGAGCATTTAAGCCCGAAAAATCCACTGAGGGCTCCAGGACTCTCCTTTATGTTGCCTGAATCCATAGTGAACCTGCCCTGTGTTTGCTGGGACTAGGGAAGCCATGGGTGAGAGCTCCCAGAAAGAGTGGGTAGACAGTGAGGTGTCATGGAATGTGTCTCGCCAAAATACGCTGCTTTGGGACATTGATTATTTTCAGCTATATGCACTTGAAATACAACAAATACAGGGGAAATGTTTTTCTGAACTCTCCTCTTCCTGCAGACAGATCCTCCTAAAGGAATTCATCTAGACTGTTAGAAACTACCAAACTTCCTATTTATCCGCCTAAGGGTGCTTTATTGTGATTTATAGGAAATGCATTGTGATTTATAGGAAGTGCTCGTTGTCAGTCACCCTGATGACAACTGCATATATGTCTCATATGCATTTGGTCTTCCTCCACAATTCCTGTTTCACAGCTCCTAGAGCCTTGGAATTTCCTTATGTTGAGAGTGAAGAAGCTGTCTCTTGTTATGTTAATGAGGTGACTTTGTGTAAAATCCTTAGCAGAGAGCTGTTTTGCCGAGGGAACCAACCTGTAATTAGAGGGTCAGAATTTCCAGTCCCACCCCTTGACCAGAGAGGCTAGAGGTTGAGTGCAATAGCTAATGGCCAGTGCGAGTCAATCATGCCTAAGTGAGGAAGCCTGCTTTAAAAATCCAAAAGGAGCCTTGGAGAGCTTCCAGACTGGGAAGCAAAGTGTTTCCAAGTGTCACCTTGCTGGATCCCACGCTCCCCAGCTCCTGAACTTCACCCTGCTTCTCTTCCTCTAGCTGTCTGATTGAATCCTTTAGTATCCTTCAAAAAAAATTCAGAGATCTAACGACTAAATGGGTTTCCTGAGTTCTGTGACCGTATAGCAAATTGATAGAATCTGAGGAGGGTGCCCTCGGTACCTCATATTTGTAGTCAGTCATTCAGAAGCACGGATATTAATATGGCTTTGCAAACAGCACCCGAGGTCAGAGGAGCGGGTCCTGGGAACCTCCAGTTTGGTCAGAAGCTCAGGTTGGGCCACCTGTGCTTGAGGCTTGAGGCCTGTGTCTGAGGTGAATGGCAGTCTTGGGAGACTGGACCCTTAAACTCTGGAACCTGGTGCTCTCTCAAGGGAGATGGTGTTAGAAATGAGTTGAATTCTCAGGCACTCTGCTGGTATTTGAGAATTGTTTGTTGGTGTGGGAAAGGCCCCACACACACCCACACAGGAATTTGTTCAGGAAACTCAGTGCTGGGCATGTTCATCTTTCCTGAATTTACTGTCTTGTAAGAGGCCTCCCTCCCTTTTTCTTGTTAAGATGGTACTTAATCCTAAATCTGAAGCCACTTCGAGAGTTATTTTTCACTGGGTATCTCCTATGCATACACAGGTACTTGTGTTCATATGCTGCTGTTTCTCTCTTGTTAATCTGTCTTTTGTAACAGGGGTCTCAGCTAAGCACTCAGGCAGGTAGAGAAAAAAGTAGCTGCCCCTAAACACTAACAGCTACTAGGGCAATCCACTTATAATTTTTTTTTCATAAGAGCTAACTAAACAAGTACCTTTCGTAATGCTTAATTTATACCCTGCTAAATTAAGAATTCAGGTTTTAGCCATTTCCTCTTCAGGGTGCACTGTTTTATCCTAGTATACCTCTTTCACATTTTAATATGTAAACTATTCTTATTTCCCCAATCTTTATTCTTGATCAGTTAAGTTGATTTGATTTCTTGCCCTCCAGATGACTTGCCCCAAACCCTCCTCCTCAACCCCCCATCTCTGTTAAGAAACTCCCAATAGAAAGTTTTACCTCTGCAATGTGCAAAACTGAGCCAAAATTCCAGTTACTCTAGTTACCATTCCTGATCTTGGACCCAAAGAATTGCCTTCCTCTGTAAAGTGGAGATGTTAAAACTGCCCAAAACACAGTTGGGAAGATTCAATGAGTTAGTAAATATAAAGAGGACTGTTGGGGTGGCAGGCTCCCCGACTAAGGGCAGGTGTTAGTTTTTGTGGCATACCAGCTTCCTCCCACTTCCACGTCTGTAACCCTTCATGATTTTCTAGACTCGTACCTCAAGCCCAATAATGTCTTCTTTCTTTTTTTTTAAGTGTAGATATCTTGGTCGTTCATTTTTCTGCCTCACATACAGACGTCTATATGTGAGCACTCGATGGAGGAGGAAGAGCTTGTTTGATGAAGTCAAACTGTACTCTGTTCAGTCTCCATGTTTTCATTTTTCCCCTCTGTTGGTCCTTCCTGAGCTTCCACTCCAGATGCCCCGCTCTCATCGTCTCAGGAATCCTCACCATGCTCTTGACATATTCCTATCTCGGCATGTTTTTCTCTTTATATGAATATAGTATTTCCAGGAACTCTGCAACTTAAATAGGGGGAATCTGAAGCTTGTACCTCAACTGCTGTCTTCTCTTCCTCCCTTCTTTAAGTTAAATTCAAGTCCCCATCAGGTGTCACACACCCTGGGTGACACCCAGAAAATGGACACCAGACTTCCTCTGTTTTCTCCTGATAAAATCCAAACAAACCACACATTGTCATCATTCCTGCTAATTTCATACATATTTCAATCTTCCCTTGCAGCTTTGTTTCTGTAAATTTTTGCCAAGAAGTCCCATCAGCCTTTACATTTCCATCTTCAACATATCAGTAATTCTATTTTCTTTCCTAACAAATTTACAGTTTTGTACTTTGTTTTACTGACTCTTAGCTTCTGCTTCTCTTGTAAACCCCTTAATTTAAATCCTCTTGCTTTTTATTTGTAGACTGTTGTGGTTGCCAGCCGTAAATGGGGTTGGCTTCTTCTTGTTGATATTCCCTCCTTACTTGGCAGGTCATGTTATTCCTGCATCTCTGAGAGGTGAAAAGCTCTATAAAGACATGGGAGGCCTGAAAGTCAAGTGTTGGCTCCAAAATACAAAAAGAAAACAGAAATGTTATGACAATAACAAAACTGTGACACTTCTTTCAAATTCTGAGTGAAAAGTGGTATGTGTGGTATGTGGATGCATTTCATGCCTTTCACATAATATGTCTTGTGGCAATTTTTGCAAGCTTAAAGGATTAAGAAAAGTTTCTTCCCCCTATGATAGTACTACTCTGAATCCTATTCTTTCTCCTCTTTTTCATCCTTCAAAGAATGTGGCTCAGTTGTAGGCATTACAAATCTTAACTAACCTCATAAGTAACGTGAAAAGGAACAGCTGCCACCCCAATCGCAAAACTTCTTTCTTTCCAGTATATTTTGCTGGTTTGCCACAAATAGTTTCAGTCACACCTGGCCGTAGTCATCATTTCTAGAATACTACTGAAATTTCTTGCTGCTACCATTCTTTTCTAATATACTAAAGTGGGTCTCTGCTTAAGATTTTCATTTAAGTTCATGTTGGTGCTTTTGTTGCCATGTGAATGTCAGAGTGTGATCACACAGACCTAGGTGACACACAGGGACCACTGTGTCATGTGCTTTCTGTCATGGGCACTAGGTACCTCATGACTAAGCGATACTACTCTTTATTCAGGGGCATGGAGGAATAACAAGGACAGTAGTTGACACCAGCGAGATGTCAGGAACTTTGTAATAACCATCCTCTAACTTAATTAAGCCAGACTTTCCCACCCTGGAACCGGAAGTTTTCCCCGATGGTTTTGTAGTTGCTCCTGGGAGCGTTTATAAAAGTTGTTGAGCGTGTTCTGAGTATTATTCAATAAGCTCATTTGTCCTGGGTGCTGCTATGGACCCGCTGAGCTCAAAGCTCCATCAGCTGGTGCTCTCTGGTGTGCGCAGTTGATTAGCAAACTGCTATCACCCCCAGGGTGCTGTCACAGCTCCAGGCAACACAGCCCTCCAAGAGCACTGTGAGTGCCAGAGCAGGGTGCTAATCTTTTGAGCAAGTAGGGAGCAATATCCTTCCCCCTTGTGTAATGGAGCCTGTGGGTAGTCTCCTAGACAAGGATGTTCAAAATTTTATTTTATTTTCTTAAGATTTTTATTTTTCTGTAGAAGAACTGGGGTGCAGGCCAGAGGTGCAAGGGGCATGAGAGAATTCACCAGAGACAGAGTGGGGAGCATAACAGGTGGATCTACTGAAATACACTGCTGAGGGGAACAGTGGGCTAGATAGAGGTCTGCTGCGCCATGTGGGTCAGCTCCCTGGCTGGGGATTGAACTCCGGCTGTTGGGGTGGAAGCTCTGAGACTTAACCCTTAGGCCACCAGGGAGGCCCAGGATATTCAAAGCTTTATATCTAATTGTCAAATTGCTCTTTAATTTTTTTTATGTTTTAAAAGGACAGGTTTATTGGGAAAAAGAATGACAAAGAGAGCACTTGCATAATCACAAATCTGCAGGAGAGCTGCCTCTCCTGTTTTCTGAAGGGAAAAGGTTTCTGAAAAGAAACACCTGCAGAGTCATAGGGGGGCCAGGAGAGCTGCAATTTCTGCCTGTTCTTTCAATTTTTTATTCCACACCTTTTTCTCCTTTGAACTGAGGCGTGCACGTATGGGCTGGCCTGGAGACAGGTTTGAGTAAGAGACAACTAGGCTCTACGAGCAAATCCCATCAACTATTCAGCCTACTGACCATGTCCAAATGCCAACCAAATTTAGGCTTATTAACTGGATAGAATAGAAAGCAAGTTTATTGTAGAAATGAGAAAAGTGAAACTCAACAAGTTTAGGTGATCTGCTCAATTTCTTATGTTTAGCAAAGAGCTAGAAGACTCAAATTCTGTTCCAAGTTTTATGTTTTTGTTTTTTGTTTAAAAATACCCTTCTGGAACTCAAACTCCTTTCGCTCAAGAGATACCATTCTGTTCCTTGAATACTTTCCCTGCCTTCCTAGCTGCCTGCTAAGGATGTATCACTGAACAAAACCCACAGTTTCTCTGTTCATGAACTTATACTTGAGGGGACAGATCACTGCCTTCTCTCCTTTTCTCCCAAGATAACATCTAAACCTATATAAACATGAGGAAATAATCCATCGGCCACCTCAGGAGGAAAAAACCAGAGTATTATCTGGCCTCTTCTACGAAAACAGAGTTCTTGTATCAGGATTTAAATACCAGCCCAACCACTCCTGCTTTGTCGATCTCAGGAATGAACTGTACCTATTTCCTTCTGTCTTTTAGAGTAAGAAAAACAAAGTTATTACCAGAGACCAGAGGACTTTATTACAATCAAGGAACATCACTACTACACTCAAACTTCCCATAGGTTATAAACTTAGCTGCCCGGACAGAAGAGCTGATCCAAGAGTCACTAGGAAATGTGACCGATCCCCTACTGTCCTTGCTGAGTACCTGACCATCAGCTACTCCAGCCCTTCCTGAGCCCTCGGGGATGGGCAGAATGGGCTTGGGAAGGAGGGAGAAGAAAACATTGTTCAAAAATAGTTTATCCTGTATGGGGGGGTGGGAAGCCTCCAGGAAGTAGGTTCAGTAAGGAAAAGCAAGAAACCTGTTAGCCGAAAGCATCCCAGATACTGGCTTGAAGTACCTGGTTTACTCACTGCTGATCTGCAGTAGTGAGTCTCTGTCATGAGGGACACCCTGCTTTATGATGGAAGGAGACGACTTTGAATTTCATTATATGCTTGCAGGAAGTCCAAAGACCTTTTCCAATATTTCATCAAATCCTGAAGTCTTCAGATCATCTCTTTAAACTGCTTCAGCATTTGGCAGGCTTTTCCTGTTTTGCCCCCATCCATCTAGACAGATCTGAACACCTTTCCTTATAACCAACCGTTAGGCAAGTTAAGTTGTCTGTGTCAAGGACTGGACTGAAGGTTTGGGGACAGTTAACCAGTTGTATCCGGTTTAGGTTCTTCACGAGACTACAATTATCCTAAAAGCAAAAATCTGTCCTGTGCTGTAAATCCAAGGCTGAGAACGATTAGAAGATGCTCAGTATCTGTTGTGTGAATGAGATTTGGCATCTTTTCTTCACCGAAAATACAAGCAAATATTTTGCACATCCTCGTTAAGTCTTCAGCCCTTTCCCACCAGGCCTTTCTCACTGGCCACTTCCATCTGCGCTGCTCCCCAAATTTTGCCATCTTGTTGGCCCCTCTTTTATTTTTTTTTTCACCTTTCCCCTATAATTCCTGACTTTCTGGCATGCTCCTGGGAACTTCATATTTTCCTCATTTTATTAAATAAAGCAATTTCTGTTTCTCCATGCCAAACTAAGGTTTGCATATCCAAATCTATCTGCTTGCTGAGCAAAATCTTGTAACCTTTTAGTTACCTGAATCCATTTGGATTTACATTTAACATATAGCCCTATATAAATAGGACAATTAATACTTCCTTCAAAAGAAAAAAAAAGCAGTCAAAGCAGGAGTCATTAAAAATTACATATTTACACCTTAAATTTTTTATCTCAAAAAATTTTCATTTTCACCTACCCACAGGTTGATGTCTTCTTTGACGACAGGTCTCCCGATCGCAGCTCTGAATCAACTGTCTTAGTAAACCACACCCCTGTGCCTTTGGAACTGATTGCAGTATTGCAAGATGACTGATAAACTCTGCAAGGGCAGATAGATTTTGCAGTTTGTGTACTGCTCCCCAGCATTAGTCGTCTTGCCACAGTCATTTTCTTGGTTATTTGTCTTTTAGGATTTCCAACAGCTTTCATGCATATTTTTACCAGATTCTACAACATTTAATTGGGATTTAATTTACAAGAGACAAATGTGGCAGATTTGGGCGCACACACAAGGTTCCCTCAGTGGCAACTGGAGCAAATGACGACTGGAGACAGCAAAGTACCCGTGCCCATCGGCCATAGTCATTCCACATGCATTTCAGTAACCTGATGAGCCTGTTAAATCAGGTGAGAAATCCTTTCCTTCAATAAATTCAGACCAGTATCTCTACTTTTGTGCTTAGTAAAAAGCTTTCATATCCTCGATTCATCGTTCCTTGATACGTTTCTTTTTGTAAAACTCTCTTTGCATCTCCACTGAGCTAAGGAGACCAGGGAAGCCCAGGTCTGCTGCAGTGTGCAGGGGTGGTGAGTTCCCACCACCCACGGGTGCGCAGAGGACCCTGGGGGCCAGCATGCAAGAGGCACCCAGCAGTGCACATACAGGCTGCTGGTCCAGCCACCCCTGCCCCAGAGGAGTCATTTCCTTCTTTGCTCCTGTCTTCAGAGGCTTCATGTTCTGTTGAAGAGTCTCATAAATCTGCCAACTCGGGTTTTCCATTATTTGCTTTTGACCCTTGAAACTCTCCCAGCAGATCCTGCCTCCCTTTAATTGTAGTCCGCACGCTATTGGTTTCACAACATGAAACAGATATGATTCTTCCCTTTAGAGTTCCAGGAAGGGCTGTCCCGTGGTTCTTCACATTTGAAATTCTTTTCCTGGCTGCATGCTGTCATCGGAGTCCCAGGACCGCCTCGCCTTTCTGTCTTCATAGCTGAGTCGAAAGCCCTCTGAGCTTGATCTCTCATCACCCCTGCCCCATGGCTTTTTTTTTTTTCTTTTCCATATCTACCATTTCCAGACCGGAAAAAAAAAAAATCTCTTACCACAGGAAGTGGGAATAGCAACAGAAAATCAGGTTTCAGATGTGGGTAGCAAATGTGAGGTATATAAAACGGTTACCTGCCGCAGTTTCTCCCTGTGACAGCCACGTGCCTCTCTGCAGCCTGGCGCGTCTTCCTTCTGACAGCCGCACAGTTTCCAGGGCACATCCCCTCCTCACCACTATCGCTCGCTCCCCACCACCCACCCCACCCCATAAGATAACCCCACTGCCTTCCTGCTAGATCAGAGCTGAATCCTATGAAGTATGAGGATCCACCACCCGGAGGCACCAGCGCTGAGGCCTCCCTGTCCCACGTCAAACTAGCACGTCATCTGTTGAGGCTTTGTCATACTGCTCTCCCCTTACCTCCCTTCCCCTTCCATTCTTTATCCCCGACACTCTGCCTTCTGGGACACCCACGCCACGATCCGCAAATGTTTCCACATTCCTTGTGTCTTCAGGAACTACTCCCTGCACCTCCTGGCTATGTTAGGAATAAGAGAGATGATGTCAGCGTGGGGAACATACAGAATGCAAAGACCCTAGTGATGGGGTCTGTATCTTAGCCTGTCCACAAAATATACCCTGAAGAGGGAAGGGCATAAAGAAGATGTTTAAGGGATGGAAGACCTAATGCAGTCCACATCCTAGACTCTGCTGTAGATTCAGGAGAGTTTATCTGGGTAGTTCTTTCAGTTTGTCTATCTTCATTACAGATATGCCTTTAAATGCATGCTCTGTATCGTAATTTTAAATATTAAAAACAAAACCTGTTCCTTTGAGGTGTATGCCAATAACCATGACTCTCTATTCTTTTTGCCAACTGCTTTCCATTGCTGACATCCTGACTGCGACATTAACTCGTTGTTAGATCCATTGAGCTTCCTCTCTGGCCAGGGCCTGCTGTCAGTCGGGTGGCTTTTTACATGCAGTAAGTGACCTCTCCAACCACTCTCAGTTCCTTGAGTTCCTCAGTTCAAAAACATCTCTGTCACGCTCAACTTACTCATGCAGAAAGTCTACCCTCACTCAAACGCTGTTCTGACTGGATCTTCCATTACTACAAAACTCTTCTTTATGTATTTCTCTTATCCGTTTAAATTTTCAAGTCAAACTATCCAAATACTCTTTTTGCCTTTTTCAATTTTTTTTTAAATCCATTTGTCCTTTCATTGTACCTATCTAGAAAAACTCCAGACCTGAATAAGCCTCACTGTTCACTTTCTCATACCCACCCTGGAGCAGCTGAGTGTTGCCAGAGAACATCATAAACCCGGGCCAACTGGGGCTGCACTACATTCGGTCACTAACTAATCTCGCACTCATCACTGCCCGGCAACCTTAGGACATGTCTCTTATCAGTCTGGTCTCACTCGTGACAGTGACATACAAGTCCTGCCCTTCTCAACCCTCTGACTGCTCAGCCCACCTTTCACTCTCAGTGACTCACCTCCTTTGGAAAATAAATTGTTAGGCAAATTACCTCATCCTCCAGCCCATAAGGCTAGAAATGTACATGTTAGTAGACCCTTGAACAACACAAGTTTGAATTGAGTCCACTTCTATGTAGATTTTCCCGTAATAATTATTATCAATAAGCACAGTACTGTAAATGTATTTTCTCTGCCTTAAGATATTCTTTTTATTGTCCATATTCTTTTTTTTAAATATAATAGATATTTATTTTTGTTATTCGTATCTTTTACATTATTGTGTGTTCCCCATAAGTTACCCACCACCTGTTCACCCGTGGAGCCATCACCATAGTGCTCTGTGCTCCCCTCCTCCCCCCTCTTGAGCTGTCCCCCTCCCCTCCTTCCCTGCTGAATGTTGCTTTCTTATTTGGCTCCCCTATATTCCTGTTATAAGTGAAACCATTCGATATTTTTCTCTTTCTTTCTGGCTTATTTCAGTGATCATGATCCCCTCTAGGTCCATCCATGTTGCTGCGAATTGCATGTGTTTGTCTTTTTTGAATGCTGAATAGTATTCCATTGTGTATATGTACACATCTACTTTAAGATATTCTTAATATATTTTCTCTAGCTTACTTTATTGTGAGAATACAGTATATAGTACATATACAAAGTATGTGTTAATAGACTGTTAGTATAATAGGTAAGGCTTCTGGTCAATAGCAGGTTATTGTTAGTTAATATTTCCAGGAGAATAAAAAAGTTACATTCAGTGTTTCGACTATACAGGGATTCAGCACCCCAAACCCCCATGCTGTTCAGGGGTCACCTGTGGAAGCCATCATCCTGCAGTACTTTCTCCCATCCATGAAGAAGAGTTGTTCTCTTCCTCCATGTTTGCAATCCCATTGCCTCCCATTTTCTTGGTACCATTCTCAATCATGCCTCCTCCCCACGTTTTCCACCTCTTGAGTTTCCGCCTCTCGACCAACTCCTTATCAGCATTTAAGTAACTCAAACAACTTCTACCCTTAAAAACCCTCTCATAACCCTATCTCCCCATATGGTTATTTGCTATTTCTTCCTCCGCTTCTGGTAATAACATAAACTCTGGTTGTTTTCAGTAAGTAGATTTCTGGAACCAGTCTGTTCTTCAGTTTCTGGTCTACTATAAAATGATAATCAAGAATACTGTGCCATTTGATTTTACTAATCCCCTATATTGATGTTGGATAATTTAGTACCCCAAATTCATTTTTTCACTTGGGATGAACAGCAGAACCATCTAGGCTTAGCCAAGGCAGTCAGGTTTAGACCAGGTTCTCTACACCAGTGTTCTCTTTCAGGTCATGTCCTGAGCACATCCACCCTCCACCCTGTGCAGGGAGTTGTAACTGCCCAGGTGTCATCAGCTGTCACGCTGATGGTGAGTTTTAAACATAAAGTGACTTTTGGAGAAAAATTATAGTCTATTTAACACTGGTTTTTCAAAGTCTTAAGGTTTTACCCCCAGTTTTACTGAGGAATAATTGAGAGATAAATTTTTACCTATCCAAGCTTCACAATTTGATGTTTTGATCTGTGTACACAGTGTGACATAATCTACTACAATCAAGCTAACTAACATTTCATTTAAGTACCATGTCACATATCAACTCACATAATTGCCTTTTTTTAAATGGAGAGAGCACTTAATAGCTATGCTCTTGGCACATTCCAGGTATACAGTACAGCATTGTTAACCATAGCCATGTTGATTGCCGTACATTAGATCTCCAGACTTCATTCCTGCATTACTGGAATTTTGTATTACATATATATGCATAGAAATGTGTAGATACGTAAGGTAGAACATTTTTCAGCCATGAAAAAGAAGGAAATCCTGCCATTTACAACAACATGGATGAGGACATTATCTTGAGTGAAATGAGCCTAGACCAGCATCTTGTCATTTCCTCCCTTTCCATAGTCCCTGAAAAACCATTTTATTCTGTGCTTCTATGTGTTTGACTTCTTAGGTTCCACATATTAGAGGGGTCATACTGGCTCATTTCACTCAAGATAATGTTCAAGTTCATCCATGTTGTTGTAAATGGCAGGATTTCCTTTTTCATGGCTGAAAAATGTTCTGTCTTACATACCTATATATTTCTGTGTATATATGTGTAATACAATATCTCACTTGTCTGTAATCCACTCATATATCAACAGACATTTAGGTTGTTTTCATATCATGCTATTGTGATTAATAATGTGATGACGTGGGACTGCAGATACATTTTGGCGATTTTATATCCCTTGCATACATAGCCAGAAGTGGGTGGGACTCCTGGATCATAAACTCTATATTGTTTTTGATAATGACCCGCGATTTCCATTTCCAGCAACAGTGCATGTGTTCCCTTTTCTCCATATCCTCAGCAGCTCTTGTTATCTTTTGTTGTTTTTTATCACAGCCATTCTAACAATTGTGGGCTTTTGATTGTGGTTTTTGATTTGCAGCTCCTTAATATGATGTTGACAACGTGGACTTGTTGGCTTTGTCTTCTTTTGAGAAATGCACATTTAGCTCTTTGGCCCACTTTTTAGGTGGATTATTTATTTTCTTGCTAGCTCACTTGTTTCCTTGCTCATGTATATTGAGTTGCAGGAGTGTCTTGCACATTTTGAATACTAATCTCATCAGATAATAGGGTTTGAAACATTTTCTCCCTTTCCATAGGTTTCCTTTTCATTGGGTTGTTTCCTTACTTATGCAGAAGTGTTTTTTTATGGAGTTTTTCATTTTGGAGGTTTTTTTTGGTTTGGTTTGGTTTTGCATATTTGTTTGATGCAGTTTCACTTGTATATTTTTTGCTTATGTTGCCTGTGCATTTGCCTGTGTGTCACATTCAAAACATCATTGTCTAGACCAGTATCAAGGAGTATTTTCCTTTGTTTTCTTCTGGCAGTTTTATAATTTTAGCTTGTATGTCTATGCCATTAATCCATTTTCAGTTGTTTTTTTTTTGGAGATAATGTGAGATAAGAGTTAATTTCATTTTTCTGCATTTGGATATCTAGTTTTCCCAACATGATTTATTGAAGAGACATTATTTCCCCATTGTATGTTCTTAGCATCCTTACTGGAGATCAGTTGATTGTATGTGTGTGGATTTATTTCTTGACTCTCTTCTGTTCCATTAGTCTACTATTATGGTATTTTTTTTAATGCCAGGACCATGCTGTTTTTGATTACTGTAGCTTGGTAATTTATTTTAAAACCAAGATGTGTGTTGCCTCCAACTTTGTTATTCTTTATCAGGATTGCTTTGGCTATCATATTTTTTATGGTTCCTTAAGAGTTATAGAATTGTTTTTCTATTTCTGTAATATGGCATTGATTTTTGCTAGGAATTGCATTTAATCTATACATCACGTTAAGTAGTATGAACATTTTAACAGTATTCTTCCAATCCATGAACATTGATGTCTTTCCATTTATCTGTGTCTTTAATTTTCTTTGTCAGTGTTTTATAATTTCAGAGTTGAGTCATCTCTTTGGTTTTGTATATTCCAGAGTATTTCATTATTTTAGCTGCTATAGTAAATAGGATTTTCTTTTTATTTTTTATACATTTTTGAGAAAGCCTTCTATAGATTTATTTTTATTTATGTGTATAAATCCTGGGATATAGACCAGAGGTGGGAAGGGGTGAGGATTCACCAGAGACAGAAGTGGGAGCAGAACAGAAGGATCTACTGAATACACTGCTGAGGAGGGCAGCGGGTGAGACAGGAGAGGTGTGCTGTGCTATGTGGATTAGCTCCCTGGCCAGGAATCAAATTCATGCCACAGTGGCTGGTGATAGCTTGATATGCTGAAACTTTAACCCCTGTGCCACCAGGGAGGCCCAAGGATTGTTTTCTTAAATTTTTTTTCAGATAGCTCATTATTTGTATATAGAAATGCAAATGGTTTTTATATATAGCTTTTTTAATCTGCAACTTTACTGTATTTCTTAGTTTAACATTGTTCTCTTTAGGGTTTTTAATAATCGCATTACCTACAAACAGGTCCTATTATTTTATAGCATCCAAACAAGAAAAGAAGAACTAATTTGAATATATATTTATATGTATGAATATATATGTGTGTGTGTGTGTGTAAGATACATACTTAGTAATATATTTACATAGTGATATTTACCTTCTGCTTCCTAGAACAGAGCACTTAAAACTCTTATAAATTCCTATTGTAAGTGATAAGAGGTCTAGGAACATTTTTTATTCTGTATTTGTTCTTTGAGCCTACTTTCTAAGACAGGAATTCTTAATCCTTTGAAATTTCCTGAGTGATAGGAGTGTCTTTTATTCTAATGAGGAGATTCTTTATCAGTCTTGAATAGTTTCAGGTAGGAGGTTGGTCCCCAGAAAGACTAAGTCAAGATTAGAAGCTTGGAGCTCTCTGTCCAAGAGGAGCTGGAGATTCGGTTAATGATTGATTACGCTACATGATGAAGCCTCCATAGAAATCCCAAAAGTACAGAATTAGAAGAGCTGTAGATGAGCACACAGCTACATACTGAGAAGTTATTATATCCCAACTCCATGGGGACAGGAGCTTTCTGGGTCTCACCCGATGTATCTCATCATCTGGTTGTTCATCTGTCTCTTCTATCATATCCTTTATTATATAAAAGTTGGTAAACAGGAGTGTTCCCCTGAGTTCTGTGAGCTACTTTTAGCAAAGTATTAAACTCAGAAGGGGTGATGAGAACCCCAATTTATAGCTTGTTGGTCAGAAGTACTGACTGCTTGGGTCCTCCTGCCTTTGCTCCCCCACCCCACCGTGTGAGGTCATGGCCAAGGGAACCCCTCCTGGTGTGGAGCTGTGCCAGAGTGGAGGATGGAGTGACACTGTCAGATGCTCCCTCTGGTGTTCCATGGGGCCAGCCTTGATTTTTGTATTCCACTGGGTTTCTGGAGCTTCTTTATTATACTGCAAAACTCCCCGTGAACTATTTTGTCAGTGAGTAATTTCTTAATTTGCTGTCTGTGTGGAGGGGTGAGGACTGGGACCTCCTAGTCCTCCATCTTCTCATTCCCTCTGCATTAAGGCATTCATTTTGCCCTAAGCTGTCATCACATCAGTGATATAACAATAATGTTCCTTGATCAGATAGACTACCCCTCTGACTATTTTGAGACCCCTATTTACATTCATGTTCTCTTCCCCAAGCTTCACACCTGCATAGTCTCCTAAAAATCAGTATATCCAAGAGCAGATGTCATGATCTTCTCCCTCAATTTGCTTCTCTCCAGAATTCAACAAATTATTGAATAGTTTTCCCTTCAACCCAGCTGAGTGATCAGGGGTCACTGTTGGCTCTTTTCTCTCGGATGTCCCTGGTTCAATCAAATCTCAAGTCTCATCCATTTTGCCTTTTAGGTTTCTCTTGAACTCACCTCCACCGCCACTGCATTCATCCAGGCCCCATTTACCTCTCTGTTGCAGCACAGAAACAACCCCAGGTTGTTCCATGTCCCCATCCCTGCCTTTCCCCAAGTTCTTCCTTCCATTGCAACCTAAGTAGTCTTCACAAAATCCATCTGGATATGTCCTTTTCTTGACCTTAGAATAAAGTTCCAAATCCCTAATGACATGCAGGAAATGCTGTAGCCCACCAACACCTGCTATTCTGGCATCCCTTATTGCCTCAGGCCTCCTAGTTCTCTCCACTCCCACCATTCCGTATCTCACTTCCTCAAACATCCGCACCCCTTCCCACCCCTGCGCCTTTGCACACGTTGCCCCCTGCCTCAGACGTGCTCCCACTCTTTCAGCTCAGCGCATTCCTTTTCATCCTCCAGCACTCATCCAGAAGAGCACTTTCTCAGGGAAGTCTCTGATTTTCTCAAATAGCTTATGTTAGCGCGCCACATGTTACCACAGCACTCTGCACTTTTTCCGTTCTTGAATTTATTGATTCAGAGTCATTGGTTTCATGTTTGTCTTCCCCGCTAGGACGCATGTTCCAAAAGGAATTTAATATATCCAGATCCTTCTTGGCCATATGCCCTGTGTCTTGCCAATGCCCAACACATAGTGAAATCTCAATAAACAGTTGCCGAGGGCCTGACACATGGCTCTTCCTACTTAACGATCCGTTTCAATAAGCAGCGATAGCCTACACAAATAGTCCATCGTATTTGTGTGCTCCTTTGGCCCTTTGACCTTTGTTTTCCATTTTCCACAGCTGTGTGTGTGTGTGCGTGTGTGTGTGTGTGTGTGTGTACTGTTCTCTTCCTTTTTCTCTTTTCCCAGTGATGTGTCACCAATTGATGTATTTTTATTGGGCGAGCCCCAACTAATCTCCCTGTTTATAACTCTGACCTTTCTGTGAGCAAACACACAAAGTGAACTTTGGTTTATCTCCTGCCATAATGCAGCTGCTAATTGCTGGCAGGCGGCTGGATCCTATGGCCCACGTGACCAGTGGGCATGACCAGAAAGGAGCGTGGGGAAGAGTGGACTGAGGGACCCAGCTAGAGGCTGTCGCACTGTTGCCTCCCTCAAAACTCGGAGGAAGCCAAGTGAGAGCAAGGAGCATGGTTGTGAAGTGAGCGAGGTCATGAAGGCACTACTGCTGGCCTTGACGCTGTGGTCCCTGCTGCTTCAGTCCGAGCTGGTGTTCTTGGCCTCCCAGCTGAGGCGGAACTGCAATAGCGCTAGCTATGGCCTCAGTGTCCTGATGATGAACAACTCGGCCTTCCCAAAGTCTCCAGATGACTTGGAAGATGTGGTGAAAAAGGGATTGGAAATTGTGAGACAGCGTCTGCAAGAAGCTGGTAAGACCAGGGTGGCAGAATCCTGCTCCCCCTTTTACCACCACTGGAATCAAAGGGTAGCTCAGCAAAGACCTTGTGTCCTTTGCCTGCTTACCCAGCCTGCTCCGAGGGCCCCTCCTGCCCCCTTTTCTGTGTCGAGGCAGCAGGTGCTCAGAAAGACGTGAGCACTGCAGTAATGGGCTCGCTTGGAGCATGTCTGCTCCAGGATGGGGCTGGCCCAGGGATGCCCAGTGCCCACCACAGGGCGATGCCCCAGACAAAACTGGACTCACTGTCCCATTGCAGGGAGGTATCACATGCTCTCTTGTAGCTGCTCCGAGGCCAGATTTGTCATGAGCCTGAGATTTAACAGGGTTATCAATCAAGAAAAGGAATGGAGGGAGTAGAATTCATACAGAATTTGAATCTTCCGCTGGGTTTTTTATCCCACACTTCACTTTTTGCATCTCTAGTGGCTTGTATTTGAAGCTAGAGTCAACATAATAAATGTGCCATCAAATTCGGTCTTGCAGCTCTTCCCAGTGTCTTTCAACTATTAGAATTAATGTTAGAACATTCGATAAAGTATGTAAAAGAAAAAAATTCAGCCTTGATAATTTCCAGCCAGCCAGATGTGTCCAGTGTTCTTCATGTGCTTCTTGGTTTCCAGAATATATTTGAGATCATGTGGCACAGGAAAAATTTACTATCCTTCTGAATTTATTTCATACTCTTCTACAAGTAACTTCCTACAACTGAACAATATCCAGCTTCATTGTGAATAGACACACAATACCCCTTGATGTAGAGATCCTCCCAATCCACGTATAATTCCCTATTATAGGTAGCCTTTTTAAAAAAAAAATCATAAATGATTTTAAAAGTACTACAGTAAACATTTTCTTGTTTTTTTTCCATTCTTTTACACTTGATTCCAGAAGTATAATTACTGAGTCAGTGACTGCTTCATGCATCTTAATGGTTATCTGTGGTTCTAAGGTTCTCTCTGGTTTTCTATAGTCTATGGTAAATAACAAGTGTACACATGTGATAACATCTGTGCCATAGAAATATCTTCCATCCTAGCTAGAAGGGTTCATGCTAAGCGAAATAAGCCAGAAGGAAAGAGAAAAATATCGAATGGTTTCACTTACAGCAGGAATATAAGGGAGCCAAATAAGAGAGAGACATTCAGAGAGGGAGGGGGAGGATAAGGGCTCAGAATGGGGGAGAAAAGAGCACAAGGGACTATGGGGATGGTTCATGGGTGAATTGGTGATGGAAAACCTACGGGGAATACACAATAATGGAAAATACATAAATAATAATAATAAAAGCGAAAAAAAATATCTTCCATCCTGATACTGTCCATTCAGCTCTAGTAGGTGGATGTGATCTGGAGCTATCATGGAACTAGGAGGTCATTTAATAAAATCCCTTATTTTCCAAGGCAGTGTGGTATAGTGCGAAGAACACTTGCTTTCAAGTCTAAGAACCTGGACTGAAGTCCCTGCCCCAGAGCTTCCTCTCGTGGGTGAACTATTTCCCATAGTCTGAGTCTTGATTTCCTTGTTTACCAAGTGTCTGTCACAAACGAGAGAAGATCCATGATCTCCTCACTCACCACAGCTCTGTAAGGTGGGCGTAGTTGACACTGTCTTGAGGCAGAAGTTTAATAATTTTGCTCATCTGATAATTTTGCTCGTCTCTTGGAAACCCATATCTGTGTGATTCTAAAAAGTGCTAAGTTGACACTGTACGGTCTTTACCCACCTTGAGTGAGCTTCAAGGAGTACAGTAGAACACTGCCGTTAGAAGCAGGTTCAGAATCAGCTGGTTCACATTCCACTCTTTTATCCACTCATTTATCACCACTGACCTTGAGCAAATTACTCGTTTTCTGAGTCTCTGTCCCTTCAGCTAGAAAATCACGATAGATGGTGTTTACCTGCTGTGGATATGGCGTGGACTAAATGAGGAGGTTCATATAATGTATCTAATATGCTAACTGAAATATGAGGCAATTGTTTTTAGTGTTGTGGCCTCATTGTTGTTTTTGGTGAGGATGTTAAGGTAATTATTGCCATGCTGCTGCTGCCCGAGGAGAGCAAGTTACCAGGACTAGAGAATGAACAGTCGAGAGCATTGGTGAAGGTCCTGTTCTCTGAACTCATACACTCTGAGTTTGAATTCCTGCTCTATCCTTTTCTGATTGTGGGACAGTGAGTGAGTTTTTAATTCTAAGTTTCACTGACCTCACCATTAATGATGAAAGTTACTGAATGGATTAAATGAGTGGAGAATGTGGGGGAAAGGGGGCATGATGCCGTAAACTCAAGAAGTACAAATAAAATATGTTCATGTCCCACACATCAAGCATTATTATTTGGGAAACATTCTAAGACGTTATATTTAAAGATTAAATTGAAGAAAATTAAAAGTTCAATTGCTGTGTGTGATGTCCAAATGAAAGAGATCAAATTTTTTTTCTTAGTCTCAGGAAACCTTTGCGGGTTTTGAAGAATAAATACAATTTGGAGGAAGTATGGGAAAAGAGATTCCTTCCATCTTAGGACAGCAACTCCTCACGGATGTGCGTGCCGCAGCTGAATGCACCAGTCCATGCTCCCGTGTGTTCCTAGGTGCCGCGGGGTGCGGAGAGGCTTTTCCTAGCCTCCAGCACCTTTCTCCAGATTCACTTGGATCCAACACTCACTGACTTGTCTTAATCTACACGCCTCTCCTATGTGTCCTACCGGCACATAGAACTGCTTCTCTTAACTAGATGTCTTACTGAACACAGTCAGAGAATACATGTTCTAGAAATAAGATAAAAAAGCAAGAGACTGAGTGCTCCCTGGTTGTTAGATGCGCCTCCGAGCTGGCCCTGGAAGAGACAAGGTGCATCCATTCTCTGAAAAAGTAGTTTTTGCCTTTAAAAACATTCCCCTGCATGTTCTGAAGATCAGTAACTTCTGTTGTTGACCTGCTTTCTGCTTTTAAAGATTTTTCCATTTGACAACTTGTAAAATTCCCATTTTACCTGAACAAAGTTAGAGAAATTAAAATAGCTTATGCAAGAAAACACAGAAAGTCACTCATACGGCCAGACTATCAGCTGAGGTCTGCAGACTTCCTTTATAAGGCGTGGCAAAATTGGGGATGTCTCTGCTTAGGAGTCAGATATCTGTCCTTAAGAATCTGTCTTTTTTTAAAGATTTATTTATTTATGCATACAAGAACTGGGGTGCAGGCCAGAGGTACAGGGGGTGAGAGGATTCACCAGAGTGGGGAGCAGAACAGGAGGATCAACTGACATACACTGCTGAGGGGAGCAGTGGGCAA
This sequence comes from Scalopus aquaticus, assembly GCA_004024925.1. Taxonomy (NCBI): domain Eukaryota; kingdom Metazoa; phylum Chordata; class Mammalia; order Eulipotyphla; family Talpidae; genus Scalopus; species Scalopus aquaticus. The sequence continues at coordinate 1,527 of PVIJ01013232.1, read as the reverse complement.
GGCAGGAGAGGTCTGCTGCACCATGTGGGAAGCTCCCTGGCCAGGGATCAAACTCATGCTGCAGTGGCTGCAGACAGCTTCATAGAGCTGAAACTTAACCCATTGTGCCACCAGGGAGGTCCCTGTCCTGAAGATTTCTTTATTGGAAGGAGAACTTGGTCAAATGATTCTGTTCTCTTTATTTCCTTCAAAAATGTGGTGCTTGTTCCATTGCATATTCTTTGCTCCTTTGTCAAAGATTAGTTGTCCATAAATATGTGGATTTATTTCTGGATTTTCTATTCAATTCCCTTGGTCTGTGTGTCTTTTTTTTTCCTAGTACCATGCGTTTTGATTATTATGACTTTGTAGTATAGTTTGAAACCAGGGCCTGTAATACTTCCGTGTTCTTTCTTTTTCGTCAGGAGAGCTTTAGCTATTCGGGGGTTTTTGTGGTTCCATATGAATTTCATTAATATTTGTTCTATTTCTTTGAAGAATGTCATTGAAATTTTTATTGTAATACCATTGAATCTGTAAATTGCCTTTGGTAGGATGGCCATTTTGATAATGTTAATTCTTCCAATCCCTGAGCAGGGGCTGTCTATCCATTTATTTATGGCCTCTTCTATTTCTTTTAACAGTGTCTTATAGCTTTCTTTGTATAAGTCTTTTACCTCTTTTGTTTGGTTTATTCCCAAGTATTTGATATTTATTGGTTTCAGTTATAAAGGGGATGGTTTTCTTCATCATCTTCAGATTGATTGTTTGCACATAAGAAGGCTACTGATTTTTGTGTGTTGACTTTGTATTCTGCTACTTTACTAAATTGTCAATAATTTTGATTAGTTTTTCTATGGTGTTTTTAGGATTCTCTATGTATATTATCATATTGTCTGCAAATAGTGATAGTTTAATTTCTTCTTTCCTTGTTTGGATTCCTTGTATGTCTTTTTCTTGTCTTATTGCTCTGTCTAGGACTTCCAGTGTTATACTGAAAAGAAATGGTGAGAGTAGACATCCTTGCCTTGTTCCTGATCTTAGGGGAAAGGCTTTCCACTTCTCACCATTGAGGATAATACTGGTTGTGGGTTTGTCTTAGATGGCTTTTATTATGTTAAAGGTATGTTCCTTCTATCCCAAGGATTTTAAGGGTCTTCATCTTAAACTGATGTTGAACTTTGTCAAATGCTTCCTCAGTATCTATTGATATGATCATATAGTTTTTATTTTTCTTTTCGTTGATGTGTTGGATTATGTTATTTGATTTTCGGATGTTGAACCATCCTTGTGTCCCAGGAATAAATCCCACTTGGTTGTGGCATATTATCTTTTTGATGCATTGTTGGCTGTCGCAACCTAGACCCCCATATTGTTTTGACAAGGTCACTCTATGGGCGGAGCCTTCAAAGAAGTGTTCCCAAAGTCTGGATGCGATATTTTTCTTGCAAATAAATTTAAGTATAATTTCAGGAGAACAGTCACTAAGTTTCTCCACCATGCCTGCATTCATTGGCCTTACTCATTAGCTCCTGGAAGCGAGATATC